>JANTCA010003005.1:0-11021 GCA_024741275.1 Chironex yamaguchii | reverse complement strand
GTTCTTTATGAATCGATAATCAAAACTTATGAATTCCAAAAATAAAATTTTCGTGACGTCACACTTTACCACTCTATAGCTGTTCTGTTTATTGTTCTGTTCAAGGGCGTTATTAAGGAGTCGTCTTCTGTAGGCATGGCATAATCAGATCTATCGCAGCTTGGGTCAAAGACGTTGGCTTATTAGGCAGTAAAACGACTATCGCTACTTTCCAAAAATAAATAAACTTACGTGTATGATAGCAAACACTGACAAGTACATATCCTTCTTCCTAAAAACCCAGACCCTCGCTCTATTAAGTCGTAATATTTCCCACGGGCTTTCAGTTGGTTCGTGTTTAGATAATGTACAGTTTATTGTGTCTTTCTGTCTAACCGGATCAGGTCAGGCACTCTTTATTTTGAAAAGGAAAAAGGACGTCTGAATGATTGATGTAAAAAAGTAGTTTATGTATAGCACATTTGTTAGCTTTCCGTCATAATACACTCGCTATTCCTGTCGTCTAGACGATAAATGACTCATACCACATACCAGTTGGGTGTAAATAGAAATCAGACGGAACCACGTGTTTCCAGAATGTAACTTTCGTGCTGAGGGTACCACATGCTAAAACAAAAGTGATCTTCGATAAAAAAAAATGATTGTTATGACATTGCATTTTGACATTTGAAACTTTGCCACATGAAGAGAGTATGTTACTGACCTTTATAGAACGTACATGTTATTTCAAATTGAAGATAAAAGTCATTTAGATGCAAAATAAGTCTGTCCTCTTAAAACTCCTAGTGTATCTATGGGTAGATGTAGGGGACCTTACTCCTACTTATGAAAATATAATGTCCATGAGATTGGCATAAAAGGCAACTGGCACAATGCACACCAGTGCAGTGATAACTGCCAATGCATGGGTGAAACCGAGGCGGAGCTTATCGGTTGCGATCAAAGACCCATGGATGAAGAATCTTGTTCAAGTCGAAACAGAATGCTTTCAGAGATCTGCTGCATACACGAGTCATGTTACAAGGAGTAAGAAAAGCGTGCTGAAGTATACACACCAACATTCTATAAATGCTGAGGACTATGACAGACAAAATTGTTGATCAACCGATGCCTATATACCTAGAGCCAGATGCTAGGCTGTTTGCAGTGCATGAAGTCAAGTAGATTACCCGGAAGCTTAAAAAGCCTTGCAATTAAGACTGTGGTTGAGAAATGAAAATACTGCTGACTGGGCCTCTGGCGCTTCTCTGTAGTGACAGAGAGCAAGTCGATGATGCCATCATATAACTTATACGGATAAGTTGAAACCAAACAACCTTGAAGTGCTAAACCATGCAATGAAACTACTAGACTAAAATTTCATCTGGAAGTTGGGAAAGGAAAACCTCATCCCGTACGCATTATCGCAGGCGCCTGTCCATGATCTGGCCGACGATGTTACAGATGGCAAATGCGAAATGGTCTAACATGGTTAAACTAATGGAATAATATGGTTAAACTGTACCTCAATCGAACTACAAAACCGCCAACTTGCAAACTATGGCGATTGAATTTGATGGTTAAAATCGTGATTCGTACACAGTTCAAAAGATTTCACCTTGAGCGTCAAAATTCGCTCAGCAGATAACCGTCATTTCGATTTCAAGCTTCAATGTGTCTCTCTCAAAATATTATGTGCGTATGATCTTGTCATAACTTATCACTATTTGTCGTCTTTAAGTCCTGTGGCTCCTACACTATTGTACTGTTACATCTCGTTTAAAGCATAGTATGAGATCGTACGGAACTTTGCAAAGTCGTATTGAAGCTTTCTGTGTCGTGTCGGATTCTGTCGTACTGTGACAAGTTAATGCGAATCGTATCGTATAACACATGATTCTTTCGTGGTCGATAACAATGTAGTGTTAAGGATAAGTTCAAATGACATTTCCCGCTGATAATTCACCACCTATATGCCAGGACACATACAGTATGTCTTAATTTCTGACTAGGGGAACAATAAAAACCCTAGTAGGAGTTCAGAAAATGATACTTCCATAGGATTTGTTTTCAAGTGTAAAACATTTACTTTACAAGATTAAGCAACCTTGAAATTAAATCTTGCGAAACTGTCTATTAGACTGGGGGTGCAACTTCTGTTTTCTACATCTTTATTTATGAAATAACGCCCTATGGTAGAGTATGTGATAAATTATGACCCCTGTATCTCCTCTTTTTTGTAAAGAAAAGTGAAAGACATAGCGTTCCTATGAGTTCCTTTTCGTAAAACAAGTGTATTATGTAAAGATAAATATGTCATTACATGTCTGTCAAAGCATAATCCTTGTTTTTCTTTAACTGCGTTTCTCTGGTTGCCATAGATAACCAATAAAACTAAATTTCATAAAAATAACAAAATTTGGCTCAGGCTCAATGCTGGTTTTTCGGGTCCACTTTAGCAACCTTGACTTTGTCACTGAAGCAGACGTTAATGATGTTGAGTCCACACCGTTACAGTTATAATCATACTGTGTCAAATACCATGCCCTTCGTGCGCATTTTAGGTAACATAATGTCAAAGCAAGTTTGTTCTGACCTTGGTCTTGGTTTAGATGACATTTCAACCTTAATTCACTTACAAAAGTTGTCCTTACAAACAAGTGTGTAGCGTTTTTGTCAATTTAAAAACTGAAATGATAGTCCGATTTCATGTACAAATGAAGCGGCATAAAATGTCAAAATGAAATCCTGTCATACAATTCAAGGCAATCAAAAGTCTCTTAAACAATACATAAGGGAAGTAAGAGCTTACAAGGGAACCTGTCTTATAGCAATAAAGTAGCTTGCCTCATTACTAGTTCTAAAAGCGAGAACAAGACATACGAAGTAAATTAATATCCTTTTCGACCGTCAAATTTAATAAACTTAAGCATTTACTTCGTATTCAAATTTGAAGCCCTGAAATAGGTCTTCTAAGAAATAAAAACGGTACAGCAGCAAGTTCTTTTCTCTACTGGTAATGATTACAACTCATCTGTTTGCAATCGCAAAAATTTGGCCTTTAAATCTATCTGAGTAAAAACATCGAATCCTGATTAATGGAACTTCTAGGATCAAATGACAATGCGAAAGTATTCTGGATGTAGTAAGTTTATGAAGGCAAACCAAAACCTGGAAAAGAGGCTATAAAGATTGATGCTTAAGTTTTAATAGATATGATGTACTTACTATCAACATAATTTGAATCCTGAGTTCGTAAATTGAGCTGCTTTAGTGTGAAATTATGAAACTGTATCGACCATCTGCTGAGTTAGAGACTGTTTTGAGAAACATGAATCTGGTTTACATTTTTTAAAACTAAGAAAAGAATGAAATCATTCTCACTGTTGTGCAAACTGTGAACCAGACCCATTTTCACTCGAAGAAACACCATGTTACCAGCAAGACAAAAACAAAGCAAAATTTGCACGGGAGCAAGTGCTAAACGAAGTGTTATATGATGTGCTTATCCTTAAGTATCCAAACCTTCTACAGAGTATGAAATTGATTCCTACCTTCCATGAAAACTATTACAGTCGTTCTTGACAAAGTATAATTTTTTGGTTGCTTTTTCCATGAACCCCTATAATGGGTTCAGCGCTCATTAACAAACATTTCATTGTATGTTCATCGCTTGAAAGAATCGTGCACTTCACACCAACAAAAGAAATTTAAAAACAAGTCAGAAATATATTAATGAGATAAATTGACATTCATGAATATGTAACTGTTCTTGTAATAATCATAATACACTGAATCTGATGCAAAATATGTTAAGATCAATAAATATACAACAGCTGCTACAGAAATTAATAAAATGTCAAGGTGGTGTAAGTAAGGTCTGTATAAAAAGTTTGACAGACACAAACTGTAATATTACAATTACTGTATTAGTGTGTCACGGATAAAATTAGCTTTCTGTGGTTTATACAACAGAAAAGTCACTTTAAACAATCATTTCAGTCTAAAACAGCGGGCGTCTCAGCAGATAATTACAGTAGTAGCAAGTGAAAAGGAAGGAAAGACACGTGACTTACTTGCAAAGCACGTATCCTGACATACTCATTTAAAGACCGTGTGGACATAAGCGCTTCCAAACGTACTCACAACATTTGACTTTTACCGATAGACACAAAGGCACAAAGGTATTGAAATATGACGTCGATAATAATTCACTCTCTACTCCTCGTCAGCACAATAAAATTTGGAATCCGGCATTTTCAACCACTTGAATGGCAGCACTATGAAACGTTCCCGAGAAAAGGTTACAGTCGCTTGTATGGTGACAGTGTAGGGGAGGGAACGCAAAAAGCAAGACTCCTTTATCAAGCCTTGCAAAGCAATGGCGCATGTAAAATGGGAAAACTGGGGAGGGGGTGGTGGGTTACGAGTTAGTTCGAAGAATTCTTCTGTGTCCAAGCATCTAAAACCAGTAGTACCAATATTGATGCAAAAGATATTTTGCATTTCACAGAAAGGAAACTTCTTCCAGCGTGCGTGCGTATGTGTGTGGAGGTAATCTAAAATGCCTTCCCTGTTGATACTGCACTGTTGGAAAATTGTCTGTCCTAAACTTTTGCTGTTAAAAATTGGTCAAATAGATACGCCAAATCGAACCACTTTAAGGTCTGAATTTTTCTTTCATCCGTACCTTCATGCATGGTACTATGTCATTACCACTAATACCTGTAGCAAGGCTACAGATCTCACGAACTCGAAAGCGATTCTTTGACAGGTGACCTTGTAAACACTTTGGGGCGTTCTCTCGACAGATTGCTTAGCACTTAGCAAAACAACGTACAAACGGAGCGCGTTTGCTTTGCATCTGCTATAATCTGCTGTAATGTGCCGTGCGTGTGTACGAGGAGTGCTGAGAAAATGCAGTCAAAAAAAATTCCCCTTATTTCGAAAACTTTGTCGCGAATATCTCTCGAAAGAGAGGTCGTAGGAAAACCCCAATTGCAGATTTGGAATCTACACCCTAAAATCGACCGTTTAATGTGACTTTAAGGCAAAAATTAAAACACAAATTTTCCTGAAATTGTACGTAATTTTGCAAAACTTGAAGTTGCGAAAATTTCAAAAACTGAAAATAATGTTCCGAGAGGGAGCGATTTCCTATCGACAAGCCATAGAACGTTAAAATCGGTCCGGTAGCTGTGAAGAACGTTCGGTGTCACACACACACACAAACAAAAAAATCCCACCCGATTTTTGTTCCATATTACAAACCACATTCAACTTATTCCGTTCGCTAAAACTCACGTCATGAGGAATAAGGCCTCGAAGCTTATTGTAGTCACTATTAGACCGTTGATTCTCGCGGAAAGATAAAAGTTTGGCAACAAGTCAGTCCTCTCAATTCCCTGCTAAGGACTTCCTGAAATAAAGCAAGCATGCCTACGGAAGTCTTAAAAGGCCACACAGAAAACAGTTCCAATTGCTTTGCCAATTTTCTCCAGTACGTCATGATTCACAATAACCTTGAGTCCGGTACAAACTGAAATTCTGTTGTGAAACTTGAGTCAAGTTTATTTATCTTCAAATTTTGCTGCTGATTTCTCTCTTTCCCACAGACTGAAAGAATCACCAGCTCACTCATATCTGACTGCGACAATCACTTAGTTAGTCACCACAATTAGTAAGTCGTAATAACCCAGTTGTCCTTATCCGCCAACACCTCAAAATAACACACGGGAAACCTTTTGCGCCAAAGTGTGTTGTTAAACTTCACAGTAAATGAGGTCGGTCTTCATAAGGACATGCATTAAATGAGCATTATAGTTCTTTATTACAGAGGAACAACACCTTGTAATTAGCTATAAACTTAATTAACCCGAGTCGCACAATTATTATCCGACCGAAATACCATGACCACAAATACTGTCACGTAATACCAAACGTTTGAGACTGAGAAAATTGAGCAAAACAGAAAGATAACTGCCCATCCATGATGTAGTATGGCGATCTGCTGATTCCTAAATGACAGCACTAGCTCTTGTAAGCAATATAGGAAAAACATCAGAGATGTTTGGACAGTGGGACTTGGAGCATATGTCCCATAACATTCAGAAGGCAAATAAATTGCCTCTCCTAAACATGCCCAGTTTGACACAAGCCCACTTGCAACAACATAAAACTAAACATAGCTAACTGAAGTTATTTTTATATTCCTGGAAGACCACCTTAAAATGCGACAAGAGAACATAGGGATATTCCCCTTTTTTTCAATATGCTCAGCAATAATTTCCCAAAAAGCGTTACATTCCTCGACCTCTAATCCCGACAAAATAATGTTAAGGAAATCTTTTAACGTTTAAATTTTTATTTGCTTGATAACTAACTTGTCAGGACTATACTTATCTTCGTTAATCTAAAAGTAAAATTTGGACCGAGACAATAATATAAACCCCATAGTCAGATGGAAGAATCTAGTACTGAAACCGCCTGCTCTAGGGGTTAAGGATATTAAAACTGCAAGGACGCTCAAAAACAGTAAGACTGAGGATCTTCCAAAATTAACTGGCTTCGGCGTCTCAAAGAGTAAACAAAAAGTAAATGTTTGAGTCCCCTTATCCTATAGGATATAAAACCACTAGGGAATGAACACAGTTAGTTGCAGGCACATAATAATTCGCAGTAAAGGATCAAAGCCACCAACTGATGTTATAATGACCTGTTCGCTGTCGACAGGTAACCAATAAGTGAGCTAGGAGGATACAAATATGCATTCCATTGATGAAATTTAATGTAGCACTGTAGCATAAAAAGTAAATGTTCGAAGGGGTACAGAGATGAGAAAATCATACCACTTTGAGTTCCTCCTATTCTTGGCATAAAAAACAATGGACAGAATAAGTTTATGAAATAAACGTTGGGTTACAAACTACTCAATACAACGCCTTGTGATACAATAGAGGAAAATGTTTGTGTCACCAGACTTCTAACTACCTGGATTTGGGGAAAAAAGCGAAGGTTTCGTTGTATTCTATTATAGGTTTTGGCCACAAATGGCTATTTGTAAATTACGGAAACACTTTTCCATATGATCTTCAAGCTTTTCTTACGAGACACAGAAAAATGAGTACTTGAAAGCTTAATTATCAAAGTGACTAAGGTTCGTGTATTGTGAATGCCACTGTTACACATTTGCAGCAGTTTTTGAGGGAAAAGCAAGCTAATTTGTATATCTAGTCTTATGGTCTTAACATTAGAGGTCATTGGAGGTTACTGGAAAACTTCGCCATTACCTGGTCCCAAGTCTGGATGACAAAGGTGGAGAGGTGGCGTCAGGAGAATATTCGACTGTAAAATCCTGGTTTAATAAGTTATTATAAATGGCTGATCAAAAATGTTCTTGTCACACGCTGTAAGATTGCGTGAAGAATGCATCCGTCAACGGCAGCATTGGCATTGTGGATATATCGACAAGCGATGTGCAGCCACCGCAACTGCAATGGCTTGGTCACGTTCAAAGACTGGAAGAGAACTACGTCAGCAGAAAGGTTTTACCGATACTGCTACCAGAAAAGGGACCTAAAGGAGGGCCACACGAATGAAATGTGTACGCAGAAATCTAGCAAATATCAACGGCAGGGTAGAGGAAGCTCTCCAACGCAGGTCTTGCAAAGATTTGACAGACACAGCGACCCTGCGAGATAAAACTAGATGAAGAAGAAGAAGAAGAAGAAATAGAACAAGAAGATCGCACTTTACTTGCTTTTTCTGTTCTTCTTTTGGTTATGCTTTTTTTAGAAGCATGCTGGTCAAATTGTAACGATACGCTTTAACGCGAAGAAAGTGTATCATATCACTTGAACATTACTCTTTCACGCTGTCCATGTCTCTTAACATGGACATCATATCTGACGCCAAATCCAAATGATGCTTTCGCATAGCTATAGAAAATCACGCCTGCTGGTGTAATGTCATCTGAGGTAATCTTAGTCATTAAAAAAATAAATCACAAATGTACATGTAATTTGACCTCGTCGAGATATTTTACAAACGATACAGATTCCGCATATGGTGAAGGCAACAGCAACTGTTTTCCTTTCTTGTTAATGCTCAAAATAGGAAAGAGACCTATTCATTGTTGCAGACAACATCTCAATCAAACTTATTAGACACAAATATAGTCTTAGTGTATGCTCTCTGTGCACAGTTTTGCCTTTGGTATCTTAGTCTCTTTTTTCAGAGATAAATTGCTCGTAATTTTTGTAAAGGAAGTTAAAAGCAATCCAAATATGTGTCAGCCAAAGCTCAAGATAGCCTGGTTGCATATTTCTATATTCGTGTTTACATATCAACTTCACTTTTGCCTTCTGATTGACCTAATTTTAGGATTTCTAAGTTTTTTCGAAAAGAATAAACAAACCGATTTACGCACCAATATTTCAAATTCTAGTGTATTAACCTTCCTTCTACTAGCTTGCGGTGTCTTTACTTAAATAGACATTTGTACAAGGTGTACGTTTGGTCCACATCATAAAAGGAAAAGGAAAGGCTTGTGTCTTTCAACAAAGGGCAGTATTAAGTCACAACAGATGTGACATTGCAATTATAGTCGGCATAGGAAGATTCGAGTGCTTCAGCACTCACGTAGTCACAATTATAACATTTGATAGCATGGTCAATGAATATTGTAGCCTGCGGTTTGCGGAGTAAAGCCAACCGCAACCTCGCACTTCAAAGTGTCAACTGTTAAACATCAATGACAAAAAAGTAATTGCCATTGAAAAATCATGGGGCTTAACTGTCGTGATAAAAATCTGACGCCTCATAAAACGTATCCTTGGATTAATACAATAATATTTATGGCAAAATAAGTATAGTTCATAGGAGAACTGTACAACTCTGAAATACACTCATGCAATTATTATTAGCAGACACTTATAAAATTCATTTATTTATTAGGTTATTTTAGGCACAATAATCTATGATTATATATTTTTACTTTTATACTTTGAGCTCAGGAGGGTAGCGTGGGGTTCTAAATGCCCACACGATTGACGCCAATAACCTAAACAACAGAAGATATACCTCAGTATGTGCAAACAAATATTGTATCAAACATTAAAATAGTTATAAATGCACTACAAATATTGCATAAAAAGTAATCAAGCACTCAAAGTTTGTACACAGTTCTGAGATTTCTGCGAAATAGCGAAATGACTTTCAGAGACGGAAAGGTCAATAATTTCGTTGCTTTTAGGTCTTAGTGATATAGTTTCGAAAACGATGTCCTTCTAAATAGCCTGGCCAAGACAACAAGATATCAAATCTATTGCAGATTAAATAGTTCCCTTAATAGAAGATAATAATACTGTCATTATTGTGACAAGCATCTTGAAAGAGAAAACGTATTGCCTACAACACATTCATTCAATCTTAATAGGCGACCTAAAGAAATAGTTTGTACCGTTATTTAATATTGTACAAAACCCCCTCCATTTAGAACAACGTCTGATTATTTCTAATATATCACTATCTATGTTTAAATGGATTGCAGAATATAACACGGTCGTGACAGAAATACCTGTTGGAACGAATGCTGTTGAGTTGACGTAAACTAACTATGACTTTAGACTTAGAACAAGCTGCCGAAGAAGATATTTATTCGCGCGTTTGAAGGCAGATTATCAAACACAACCTAGGAAACATTGACAGGCATTGAACCGTGGGGAAAGAGTAGCAATTGAAATATTTGGTTACCTACAAGGAAGGCTAGGAATGCAACAGCATGTAGACGAATATCTACCAGAATCAAAGAAGAGCAAACTTTCCTAAAGGGAGTCAACGACATAACCCTAAGGAAAGGTGTAGTAAGGGGCCGCAATTGAGTGCTATGGTTTCTCGCTGCAGACGCCAACGCTGGGCAGCAGTTGGAACTGATACCTAGTATGCAGCAGGCTGTTACATTTTCTTCGACGCAAGAAAGTATGTTGTTGCCAAGCTGAAACCGTTTAGAGCAAGTGAACTAAACTTTACTGCATTCGAGGACTGCTGAGCCGTAACGGAAGGAGGATTACTATTGAGCACAAATAGGTCGAACTCCTGCGTGAGTTTACAAAACCTTCCACAAGTTTGGGAAAACTAAGGCAAGACGGTCAACCGGAAACACAGCACGAAATGAAAAATTACAAGTGTTTCCAAAATAATTCATGATTCCGTCTAGTTATTTTTTCTCCTTCTTTACTATTAATGCGAAAACAAGATCGGAAATAACAGCTTAAACCCTATTTGGTACCCACAATAGCAAATTGTCTGCATAAGGGACAAATGTTATGTAATTTTCTAACACAACATGCTAACGTTAAGCATACGAAATGCAGAAAACTGTAGAAGATAAAACAAAATTTTCTTCCTAAATTATCAGGGAAGGTTTATTTCCTTGCATGTGAGCCAACCCGTAACCAGAAGTAAACTTGTAGTAATGAATGACGTCAGAATTGAATAGAGTCTTCTACTGCAAACCATTCGTCTTTCATGATCAAGATTTTAATACTGTGCATGGATTTGTCAGTGATAATCAAGCCCTAATGTTCATTTTGTTGTCTGCTGCTTTGAGTGAACATCTACAAGCATTGTATAGCTCCGTGCTCTTGATAGAGGCATCTACATCTTTGTATGGCGTTCCCTGCTATGGCTAAAACTCTATTCCATAAAAATTATCATGCAACATGTTAATGATACTTATGAGAATGGTGGATAATAATGACCATGACGAAGACGATGATAATGATATTGTTTATGTTGTATTTGTTGTTGATATTGATAATAGCCTTGAAAATTTGTGACATTGCACTAAAATCATACTTAAAACCTTTTTTCGTCTGACACTCTTTAGAGTATGAATCGTCAGAAAGGAAAGTATATGCATATGGCAACCTATTTATACGAAAGATGTAGCAAAACTAGCCAATTATAAACAAGAAAGGAAACAAAGAAAGAGAAAATAAAGAAACAAAACATTATTGAAAGAGTCCAAGTGAAAAAACGAA
>JANTCA010003004.1:0-11022 GCA_024741275.1 Chironex yamaguchii | reverse complement strand
GATAGCAGCAACGGCTACTTCTTACAACAATGAATTGTTTCTATATTTAATGAGATAATGTACGCAGACAATTGTGAAGCTACTTCACAACAAGGAAGGTCAAAAATTGTACAAATCCGATGGGTAGAGGACTGGTGTTAATTTTGGCAAAATGCATCAGTTACCAAAAACCAAAACTGATACAGAAGCAACATGTATTTATGGGTTGCATACTGCAGCTTATCGATTAACTTTTTTTTGATTGTCATGACGGGGTTAAGAAATTTACCAGGAAGTAAGCTCCTTATGAGAGTGGGCTCTTGCTAACATGTCTCGCCAACTGTAGTTTTTTTGTTTGTTTGTTAGTTTGTGGTGACACGGATTGGAACTACATTACAATAGAACTGCGCTGATTGAGAAAAAACTATACAAAGGCCATCATTGGTCCATCCCCTACTTACCGCGACCAAAAAGAAAATGGTTTGGTGGCGTCAACAGCACATGGATTTTGGATCAATTGTCTGATATGTAAGGGGTCTTAAGTTTAGCAATGCCTCTGCCCCTGTAAATGCAGTGACAAGTTCCTCATCTGTAATGTCTGCCTTACTGAGTATAGCAGAAATTGCCCGTTTGGCTGACTTCACTATCGTCACATGGACACCCCCGAAATGAGGAGCCGGAGGTGGATTAAAGTGCCACTGGATACTACGATTGGCCAATGACTGAGAGATTTTGTCCTGGTTGAGCTGACTAACGAGCTGATTAAGCTCCTTATTTGCTCAAACAAAGTTCCCTCCATTGTCAGAAATTATCTCTGATGGAACTCCTCATCTATTATTCATTCTAAACAATGCATGCAAGAAGGAATCAGTGCCTAGGCCATATGCAATTTCTAAGTGAACTGCAAGGATGCTAAACAAGTAATCAAGCACAAGTATCTCTTATGCTGTGGCTTTCCTCTGCTCTGCTTGGTCATAAATGGGCCCGCAAAGTCTATTGCCACACGATGAAGTACACAAAATGGCTCTTTTACCCGAATTTCTGGCAATTGTGCCATTATCTGCTGTGCAACCTTTGATCGATTTCTTCTACACAGCATACAGGTCTTTTCCCAATCTCTAACTTTCTCTCTTCCTTGCAGAATCCAATACTTTGCCCTCAGTGTTGCCAATGTGTGACTCACACCTGCTATATGCTTACCAAGATCATGAGCATGCCCTACTATAAGCCTGGTAACCCAATGACCTCTAGGTAGTATTACAGGATGTCGAGCATCATAGGTCATGAACTCAGTATACTTGAGTCTACCATCACTCCTAATTAAACCCTGACTGTCTAACTTTGGGTTCAAACACAATAACTTTGAGGACACTGGCAACTCCTTTTTCTGAAGCAATGCTCGATACTCATTATGGAAAGCTTCTTTTTGAGCTGTGGCTATATGAAACTGTTTTGCAAGCTCAATCTCTGATGTCTTTAAAACCCCTGTGTACCGGTTATGAAGATCATGTTGCAGATTCCAGATGAATCTTCTCACCCAAGCAGTTACTCTAACCATCCTTAGCCAACTGGAAAAACACATGGGTTGTAGCCTCCACTCTGGCTTTTGTTCCACCTTGTGCTCACCACACACAGCTAATGTCACTTGGGGAATTTTTACTTTCTGGATTTCCTCTGTTTCACTGATAGAGGATGGAATTTTTGTTTTTGGCCATTCTGATTTCTCACCTTTCAGAAACTTTGGACCTGACCACCACAACTCACTTTCTATCACCTGACTCACATCTAACCCTCTTGATGACATGTCTGCTGGATTTACATCTGTAGGAACATAACACCACTGCTCTGGATTGCTTTGTTCTTGAATGTCTCCTACTGTATTAGCTACAAATGTTCTAGAGTTCTACTAGCAGCTCTGACCCACCAGAGTACATTCATGCTATCTGACCAAAAGGTACAAACAATCAATTGGCATCTCCAATGTCTCTGTAATTGAGATCGCGAAAGTTAAACCTAACACCACCGCCATCAACTCTAGTCTTGGTATGCTGTATGACTTCAATGGTGCTACTCTGGTTTTTGATGCTATAAATTTGACAACTGTTTCCTGCTCACTGTAAGTGGTCCTTAAGTATGCAACTGCAGCATAAGCTTCTTGAGAAGCATCCACAAAAACATGAATGTTAGATGTCTGGTTGCTCCCATTCTCCCCCTCACTAGGACATCATGCGATCTTGATGTCTTCAAGTTCACTCAACTGCTTGAGCCACCTCCTTATTCTCTGCTCTAACTCTCCTACAATCCTATCATCCCAATCAAAACCTGCTGCCCGTATTTGTTGCATAAGTATCTTGCCCCTTATTATGTATGGTGCCAGAAATCCCAATGGATCAAAGATTGTTGCTATTTTACTTAAAACAGTCCTCTTTGTCAATACTGCATTTTCCTGCAATGGCACAAACTTAAATGCAAAGCAATCCTCTTTTGCAATCCACAACACACCTAATGTTTTGGTTGAGGGTAGCTTTCCTGGTTCAAGGTCTATCTCAGATGCTCGCTCCTCAGGAGGAATACACCTCAGTACTTCTTCTGAATTTGACAGCCATTTTCTAGCATACATGCTAGCTTTTCCCCTTAATTCTGACAACTCATGATACAAGTTCCACCTCTCCTCAGTAGTTTTAACAGAATCCATGCTTTCGTCCATTTAGGTTGACTTCAATATTGTTGTTGCTGCCTTCGAATAAACATCTACATACCTTTGAGCATGCTCTTGTGCAACATACTGAACCAAAAATGGTGATGCATTTACACCAAACACTAAACAAGAGAATTCATACTCCTCTGGACATTTACTTTCATCTAGCTCTCTCCACAGAAATCTGTGATAGCTTCAATCTTCTGGTGCAATTTCTATTTGCAAATATTGCAAATACATCTCAGCAATATCACATATTAATGCGACTGAGTGCTTTTGAAAACGAGTCAATACATCAAACAACTCCCTGTGAAGCTTTAGACCTTGATTGATGTTGTCATTAAGGGAAGTTCCCTTAAACCTCGCAGATGCATCAAACTTTATTCTAGTCTTAGTGGTTGTCTTATCTGGACGGATGACTGTGAAATGTGGTAAATACCAAACATTTTCTACCTCTGACTCATTGGGGTCGACTTTTCTAACATAACCCTTAGACACATACTGTTTGATCGTAACTGAATAGCTTTCTGCTAATACTGTGTTTTTTCTTAACCAGTTCTCAGTTCTCTTAAAGTGCTCAACTGCCATGTCATGGTTATTAGGTAAGTTGGGCCTATCAACCTTCCAAGGAATTCCCACTTGATACCGGCCACCAACATTTGATATTGTCTTCTCAACAGTTGCCAGTGCAGCCTTTTCCTCGGGCTTGATGTGTCTATACTTCACTGATCTAGCTCTACATTCTTCAGCCTCCCAAAATTGTCTCAATGTTGAATTCAGCTCTGTCATTACACTCCTATCTGCTGAGAGGTATGTATGTGCAAAGTGGGAATTGTCAGATTGTTTTCCCCCTGTTATAGAGCCCACACAGGTCCAGCCTTGTCTAGCAAGCTTTGCTACTGGCTCTCCTGGTTTTCCAACAACCTCTTTCAAAGATACATGCAAATCACTACAATCTAAACCAATCAGCCTATCAATTGTGGGCTTCTTTTCCACTATTGGAACTTTATACCCCTAAGATGTTTCCATCTGCCTGCAAACCTATTCCAGTCAATCGCTGTTAAGCCTCCTGTAACTCTGTCAGTTGTCTTAGCATTGACAGCAATATTAATCCTACCATCAATACCTTCTAGACTTACTTTTACAGGTCTGGTGTCGAATGTTTCAACGTGTCCATTTAGAACATTCACTTTTGCCTTCTCAAGTTTACCTTGAAGGCCAAGCTCAGATGCCACACTACTATTTAAATATGTTGATGTGCTGGCATAATCTAACAAGGCGATTATTTGCAACTGTCTGCTGCCACTCTTCACAGTGACTAGGACCATTCTCAACACAACCTGTAACCTGGTTTTACCTTCACTTCTTGTGTCCTGTGTAGTAAGTGTCATGTCTGCTGATGCATCTAACAATCTATCCAGTCTAGTCTGGTCACTGCTTTCACTCTCTGTGCTGCTATCCTTTTACTTCTTAGTGTGCAATAGCCTATTGTGAGTCTTATCACACCTTTCTATGCCAGAAACCTTTGCAAACTTGCATCTGTTGCCTCTGTGACCTTCACTTAAACATCGAAAACAATTTCTTTGCTACCATCCATCATTGCTCTGGTGAACTCTGTTTAAAGTCACTACAGGTCCAAATGGGATGGTCTCCATGGCAATATGCACACTTGCCTCTCCCCCCTCCTAACCTAGTAATGAAGGTCCTCTCTTTCTTTGGGGAACAACCTGCATGGCTTATGTCACTAGCTTCCAAGACTCACCGTACTGTTTCATGTGCTACAGTCCGATACTTGGCTTCTTTAATTATGTAGTTCCTCAAGACACTCACTGACTCTTCCTTATGATTCTCTGCCACCCACTACTTATATGAAGTGACCATATCCTCAGTCATTTTTCTTAACATTATCGAGTACAGAACCTTACTCTCTAATTCACTGGAAACATCAGAATCATTCATGTTTACAATTGCAACATCTAGTAGATCAGCAAATCCCTCTATATCTTTAGAGTTGCCTGGCCTAACTGGCTTAAAGCTGTGAATTTCTTCTAGCTGTAATGCAAACTTTCGTCTATGGCCACCATATTTTCTATCTAGTCTCTCTTTAGCTGCTTTATATGCCGCTGCAGAGTGCGTTTCTGGCACCTTTAAAGCTTCCCCTGACACTGACTGTCTTAATTGCGAAAGTTTATACTCATCTGTTGCTGGTGTTTGGTCCACACATGACAGGAATGCAGCCTTCCAGCTCTCATACCTTTGGACATTTCCAGAGAAGACAGGAATTGTAACTCTTTTCAACTGCTTCCACATGTCCTGGCCTAACTTCTTTTCTCCCTTGTGAGTAGTTGGCTCCTGCAATTGATGGAGTTTTGGCATGCATTATCAGAATTCGCCAGCTGGTCATCTTTTTCCAATGGTTCCAAATTTTGAAAAAGAGAAGTACTACTTCTTCTGGAGGATGTTTGCCTCTTGTGACACTTGATGAATGACAAAGGATCCCTCTGAGAGTCAGAGAAATCAATCTCTAGCCTCTCCATCTCGTCAGACAGCTTATCTACTGCCTCAAATTCCTCTATGTCCATTAAGGATTTTGACAAAGATGCCATTGCCTCAATTGCCAACTCTTGAACCACATCCAGCTTCTTATTTGCCTCAAAAATCTCACCCTATGAAAAATGGATCGCAGGTACGGTCACGAGTTAGCTGTATACAATGAGTCTTGTCTTCTTGATGTTAATAACGGTACATTACCACCATCTAGACTGACTGAGAGTCCTTCTGCAATTCTAAGTCGAGTCGAAGGGAATCGTAGTGGGAGGCAGATACAACGGTGGGCTACAACAATGGTTTCTCGCCGTGCTAAAGCTATCAACCGTTTGAGAGACGTGGATTTACTGCTAACGCGATTGAACAGTGAAAAGCATTGAACAGTGAAAAGCGTTTGTTATGCACACAAATACTGACTTATGAACACGAACTTGAAAATCTTGGAATCACGAATGACATATTAGTAAATGGTGGTGGTATAATAGCAATAAAATATAAAAAAATTACAGTAAAAATAGTTTGTTAGTGGAGAATGGGAGTTTAACAACCTGGAAGGTTTTAACACCTGAAAGGTTTGTGTGGTTTGTTGTTTTTGTTTTTGTTTTTTTTTTGCTTGCTTGCTTGCTCGTGACCTATCTGGTTTCGTGATCCGTGACGAGCCGTCTCCCTCGGGAGTCGTTAACACCCGCTAATGTATTATTAGCTAGGTGTTCTGATGAGGCTTGATATCAGCCGAAACGACTCAATTATAATGTTCTAGTTCTAGTTCTGTTTACCGGATTGTTCTACAAATTTACTACTTTTTAATACTTGCCGGAAGTAACGTACGCAGCAATGGAACAAACTGGCAACACACAACGAAAGGATTTTGAAGATACAGTATGTGCGATGTGCAAATATGCGGTGTGCAAATATGCGATGTGCAGATGTGGTTGCCCATTTTACGTGCGTTCCTAAACATATGCTAGAGCATACAAATTACTACTACTTATGTATGTATGTATGTATGTTTGTATGTATGTATGTATTTATGTATGTATGTATGTATGTATGCATGTATGTATGTATGTATGTATGTATGTATTTATTTATTTATTTATTTATTTATTTATGTATATATGTATGTATGGATGGATGGATGGATGTATGTATGCATGCGTGTATGTGTGTATGTATGTATGTATGTATGTATGTGTGTATGTATGTATGTTTATCTATATAGTCTTCTCAAAAGGCCAACCTTCTCCTAAGTGTACAAATATTATATATAAGACTCAAAAAGTACACCAATTCATTGACTTTTCGATTTTATCTTCATCAGAATACCACATTCTTTATACATTATATATGCATGGTTTTTGAAAACATGTTGACTTTAATGATTGAGCCTCCCTCTCCCTCCCTCTGGGGAAATCAAAAGTCGGCGCCTGTGGATGTGCTGGAACTATTCTAGTTTCTTAATCATATAAAAACTCGCCAGAGTGAAAACGAGATTATTGTTTTTAGAGCTGTAAACCCACAGAAATGTATTCCTCCCTTTGGATGGCGAATTTTATTCCCGATGTTTACAGTTGTAGAAGGGGGCCTCGTTCAAGGAAATATTGTATTATAAGAATCTGTTTTGTTCAGGTCGAAAATCCAATTTTGATTTCTGGTCCCTTTCCTTGTTTTGTCACTTGTCTTAAGACGTGTGTGTAATCCATTCCTTGTAGTGCCGTTTAAAATAATCAACCTGTAACAAAAATTTTGATTTTTGTAACGTTTTTGTCATTAAAATCGAAATTTGCATTTTATTGAGATTTTTTATCGCCAATGAAAGGGTGAAGTTAGAACTAACATGAGTCCTGTGTTGGAAGAGGCTGACTATTTGCAGCTTGATACATTTGTCACACTCATTCCAATGTTAAGATCAGACCATACTAAATTCATCTGGTGCAGTGTTGAGATTCAAAAAATGTGATCACAGTTGTATAAGAAAGTGATTCTCAGGCTTTTAAAAGGAAATTTGGTAGCTGTAAAAGTTGATAGCCAAACAAAGGACGTAGGCAGGGGGGAGCCGCGACTCCCCACTTTTGCCAGCGAAGAATTTTTGAGCAACAGATCCAGGCAATTATATTTTACTGTGAAGTGAAAGTGGTTTGTGCAATGAAAGGATGCGCGATATGATAATATAACATTTGACAAGCGCAGCATTGTTTGTAATGGTAGATGTTATGGAAACGAGTGTGGCTGACTATGTACTGAACATCTTGGGAATAAATTCCAACAGATCTCATTATTCTAGCTAGAATACCAGATTATGTGATAATCTTCGAATTCCAAAGTATAATGTAGAACATTCTATAAAGAGATTTTCTTACGCAGCTTTGAAAGCACTTAAGTCTTAAAATGACATTCCTATGAAAGGTAGGGAGCCAGGGAGGTAGGAAGCATCTTAAAGGCGGGGGGCAGGTCAAAGAGGAGCCACATGACCACCACGCAAAAAGGGCACCTTTGAGTTCCTATGGTTCCTACGCCCCTGTAGGGAGCATCCTACCTTGTATCAATATAAAAAGCAGTTGAAAAGTCATTTGATGAGCGGAAAACCAATGCAAACATGGCCCCCTGGAAGATCAGCAGTAGCTTTAAAATGGTTCCTTTATTTTGATTGAAAACGATTGTAATTAGACTTCTCTGTTTTTTAGCTAAATTCATTATTTTTTTGTAGCTGAACGTATTTATGTATAAATAGTTATGATGTAGATTTCCCGCTAACAATGGATGAATTCCTAGCACTTTGTGACTTGGAGAGGAAAAGATGTATGGAATTGGAAGAGCCTCGGCTTTCTGGACAGATAATTGGAAAAGCTGTAATAGCGGATATCAAGAATTGTGAATTGTCTTTTAATGCTGCAATTGGTCCGAGTTACGACGGTGCTTCAGTGATAAGTTCCAATGTAGTTGAGCGAGTGCATACATGAAAAAGCACTGTCCCAATGCCGAATACTCTCACTGATTTTGCACATGCCCTTAACTTAATTCTTGTTCATGCATCCAAACTACCGGCTGTCCATAATCTGTTCAGTGACGTTAAACAAGTAACAACGTTTATAAAGAAAAGTAACAGGAAAACAATTAAACTCAGAAGAGTAATGGGGCTGTCAAACAACTGGAGGGGGACAGAGACCTTGTAAACATTGTCCGAAACAAGATGGATAGAGAGGGTAATGGCACTGGACAATTTTGCTATGAAGTTTGTTCCAATCATTCATGCCTTAATGGCTATCAGTTTTTGGAATGATGATGAAGCAAAAGAATTGCAAATGATCTAGTAAAAGCCTTGACCAAAAGCAAGTTTGTTGTGATGCTATTTACAACTGTTGCGGTCAACAACAACATTGATCTTCTTTCAAAGAGCTTTCAGGAAAAAGAACACTTGTCTCAGAAATGCAATGAGCCATATTGAAAGCATAATTGCAGTCCTTGAGGAAGATCACAGAAATGCCACTTGTAAATTTGCAAACTTTTATAGGTGGATCGTAGACAGTGGCGGACACTAGGGGGCGAGGGCGGCGGCCGCCCGCCAATAATCTCAGATTAAATGTTTCCAATCCAGTTTTAGAGGAGACAGAATAACTTCGCAAGCTATCGTTTCCTTTCTACAAAAATTTCTGTATGCTTTAAGCGAACAAAACAATATGACTTTTATGCAACGCATTAGAGTATTTAAGAGCATCAACATTAACAGAACAAATATTAGTCTTAAGCCATAACATTCCTGTTCACGCGGTATACTCGCTCAAGTAAAGAGAAAGGAACTGCTCTTCTCCTTTGCTGAGCCAAGTGGTTGAGAACATCATCTTAATTAAGAGATTTGAGGATATCTTTGTTCATCAAAAGAACCATGAAGTCGCTAGCTCCAGATGAATTCAACCAATTCTGAATGTAGGACAAAATTCGATTCATTGCACTGAATCTCCTGTCTACGGTGGCAGTGCCTACAGGGATTGTTTGTGATATCTGAAGAACGTTAATTAAATGTGGACAAAATTCAAAATTTTAGCTTTCCAGATTCAATGACTATCTTGACTCGCTCAAATTCAGGCTTGAGAGTCTACCTATCCACAGCAGTGCATTGCTCAAATTTCTCTATAAGAGGCAAACTGGTCGTGTAATCCGGATAGGTTTCTTTGCTGGCATCCAAAGAATCCATTGCTGCCAGTACACCCAATGTTGTATCACAAAAGCTTCTGTCCAGCTCCTTTAAAATAGTTAGACCTGCTGCATTTTTCAGGGTCTTACAGTGTTCATAAAGGTCGTTTTCACTTATCACTTGCTTTGGTGAATTTCCTGTTAAGTGTAGTGGATCTTCATATGTACTAGAGGTGCCAATTGAATGGCATAGGTCTGCTGTTGTCTCCAATGTCTCCTTTACTTCCAGCTCTTTCACAGTGAACTTACTTTCCTGAAAGACGTTTGTGGTACACCCAGCCGGGAGGTCTGCCTGATTGGAATTGGTATCTGCAATCTTCAAGCTTGGAAGAAATCCTTTGTGTCATACTTCCGTAAGTGAGTTAGCTGCCATTAATGGTTCATGTGGATGCAGAAGATTCTGCATTTCTTCAGAAATCTCGCTGTTCTTAGCAACATTGAGATTTTTGTGAACTGTTTTGTAGGCATCGATTACTGTTCTTGCTTCCTTGGCCTTACTAAAGTATGAAGCTAGAATCCAGTTCAATCGATGACCAGCACAATGAACATAAATCACAAAATATGTGCCCCCTCTCAAGAAAATATGATCCGGAAAACGATTGGAATACAGGTTGTATTCACGTGTCAACTTGTCCTGGTGGGATCTGGATATAAGTTTTTAATTAACATTCATGCTGAAAAACATTAAAAGTGGCTTGAAATACCTGATATTTTCTGAAAAATCACTTCTAACAAAACTAACAACCTCATAAGTAAACTTGAACCAAATCTTGGCCCATTCATATATTGTTAATATTTTGGCTTAAAGTTTTAGTTTTGTATTTGTTTTTACACATACGTTTAGGCTCAGTAACGAAACTTCTTTAACTAAAGACCAAATATTAATACTCAAAATCCTTAACAGAGAGATTGAAATTGATTAATAAACTTTCAGTACTCGATCCAAACGATAAGAAATTCGCAGATCTTAGCATCAATAAAGGAACTCTTAGTATATGCTGTGTCTATTTCTACAAAAAATCTGAAACTACTTGCGTTACTTCCTCTATTTGTCAAATATTTTACAAAAATTGGTAGTTGAAATATGTAAACAAAGTTTGACTATCAACTTTTGGTATTAATAAACTTCTGCTCTCTACCAAATTCAACGCAAAATTTTCTCAGAGATGAAGAAATTTTTAGTACTGAGAAAGTCTTGGTTTCATATAAAACCAACAATTTACCCCAGCTGAAGCTTCTCCCCCACAATAATCAGTAATGTGTCCGCCACTGATCTTAGATTCAATCGCATGCCTCAGGTTAAACATTGAGTCACCTTGCATTCCTCAACGATCAGTTTACCGACCAAATCCTAAAGTGCAAACAACAGAAGATTACTTTTGTTTAATGATGAATATGCCGTATCTTGACAATGTCCTCCAACAACTATGTTTCCGTTTTAACGAGAAGGCTGCTTCTTCAAGCTTGTTTGACATTTTGCTGCCATCAAAGTGTTTCCAAGAAGGTGTCATGGAAGAGGATTTTCAGGAGTTATTGAAATGCAAGTTGTGGTCTTTTGACACAGCTCTACATTTATATAACTTCTTGCTTTAGTGCCTAACGTTTCC
>JANTCA010003003.1:0-11022 GCA_024741275.1 Chironex yamaguchii | reverse complement strand
TACTCTGAGGAGTGTCAGACGAAAAAAGCTTTTAAGTATGATTTTAGCGCAATGTCGCAAATTTTCAAGGCAATAATCAAATAGTTGAACAATATTTTTGTCGTAAAAAAACTTGAAACTTTCCGACACTGTGCTAAAAACATACTTAAAAGCCTTTTTCGTCTGGCACTCTTCAGAGTATGAATCGTCAGAAAGGGAAATATAGATATATGGCAACCTTTGTATAAGAAACATGAATCGAAACCTGCTAATCATAAACAAGAAAGAAAAAGAGAAGGAGAAAATGAAAAAACAAAGCAGTATTGGAAGAATCCAAGTGACAAGATGAACTATTTCTGCCCACAGAGTACTGGTTTTCTTGTTTAAATGTCTATATCCTTTCTAAAGACTCATACCCTGAAGTGTGTCAGACGAAAAACTTTTAAGTAAGTTTTAGGGCAATGGCCCAAACTTGCAATGCGATAATCAAATAGTGTATTGCTCACCTCAAACTTCGGAGGTATCATGGCGCCAAAACCGAGACACGGAAACAGCTTGTCCCTAGATCAAATACAAAGAAAAACTAATTACCTTCGCAAAGCATTAATAATGTACAGATTATCGACTTCCCCGCCCAGGTTCTAGCGACAAAGTCCTTTTACAGCACCTCTTAATCCACAATTACCAGCTTGAGATCCTTGATATAATCCAGGGCATGGCCTGTTACGAACATTTTGATGCAAGTATGAAGACACCTGCTTCTTTCTGCATAAGTGGGTTGCAAAACATAGATGCTACCAATTCGAAAAGACAACAAAAGAAAAACAAAAGGGTTTTAATCATTTACATGCAAATCCATCTTTTAATGCGATTTGTTATACCACAATATATTTCATAACCAGTATTTCAACAAACAATTTATGCACCTTACACCAGTTCGATTTCAATCTCTTTCATAAATATAATAGGTAGCAAAAGCTGTCTTACGTATCATAATCTTGGCAGACTTCTCCAACAGCTAACAGTGCTTTGGTATACTCATTGGGTTCATACGGGTTGATATAGTGAAGTGATGATGGGTGATTTGGATCTCCATTTGAGGCAGTAAAATCAACAGCCACCTACAGCAAATAAAAAACAAGGAATTGGTACGAAAGAACATCACCAAATAACATATACTCTCCCATATATTTAAGAAAGGCATTTCTTTACTTGACTTTGAAGAGCTCCCATTTAAAAATGCTTCATCAATGATGATGTTATAGTTTATACAATGTTTGCAGCTTTAATAACTAGATGATACCTGGACAATAAGGCACAAAGATAAGTTCCATATGGGTATCAAACAACTGAAGCAACCACAATTTAAACCAAATATGCATTTATAGTGAAGGATGTCAACTCACAGTGAAATTGATTTGGCAGCCACCTTTGATGTAATCTAGAAATGAGTACTGCGTCCTAACCTAAAATAACAGAATGCAAAAATAGAATCAGAAGACTATGCAGTTGAACTGTTACCTAATGATTCTATTTCTACAAGGGCATCGAGCTTTACTAATGAAAGATATTCGGAGGTTACTTTTTCCTGCCTGGAAAGACAGGAACATAATTTTTCCAGTTAACCAACACCCAGAGCCCACGCACACAAAGACACACTCATATGCATACGAACACAAACAAATGCAAACACTAATATTTATGGATCACCAAAATTTGTTTCCTGATTCAAACAAGTAAAGGTTCTAATGGAAGCATACCTGGCATCGATTCAAATAGATAATTCCAGAATTAGTATAATGTTTCTTTTTGTTCTGTTTCTTTGGGTTTATACAGGGAAATGAAACCTATGGTAAAATGCAAAGCATATTTTGAACAGAATAATAGCAAGCAAGTTGCCAGCAAGAATTTTAAATACTTCCAGCAGTAACAGATAATGAAATTGCAATGAAACTACACTTTTTGGGACATGGCTCTGTTTACAGCACATGTCACAGTACTCACACAGTTTCAATAGTGACTAAATGAAGCTACAAAACAGAATATTGATGATTATCAGATACAAATAAAAATCAACTTTGTTTGTTATACGGAATTTTTACTATGTGCACATGGATCAGCTTTGTTGTTTCACGATTTGAGGATTTAAACCAAGATATACCTCAAAAAGATTTTTCCTACTCTTGTCAACTGGCAGAGTATATATGTTATTTATATGGTTGCTGTGTTGGAGGGATAAAAGGATTATTTTATTTTTCTGGTTGTCGTGTTTATCCCTGCTACTACTGAGGTCACGTGTTGAGGAATACGTATCAGTGCTATACAGAAAAACTATGGCAGGGGAGCTAACCATTGAACAACTGAAGTCAACCAGGCATGCGGTGCCATGTAGTGGCAACATAGCCATTTCAAAAAGGTAGGGTGATTAGAGTGGATTTACATAGGAACATGAAATTTAAACAAAATAAAACCAACAATTTTGGAGAAACTTGCTGCACTCAATTCCGAAGGTAAACAGCAAGACTTTATGTTGAATAAACACAGTATGGTGAAAACAATAATTTTCAACAAATCATGCCTTTCAAAAATATTTGAAAAAGTGAACTTTGGAAGCAATGTTTTCATCACATTTTCAGTTATTTCAACTAGGTGGACAAATGAAACTTTGATGTATGTGTGTTGATGTCTAACAGCAACAACTTCCATTTTAAATAGATAGATGTGTGCAATATTCTACACACCTTCAAAGCTGCAGGTGTATGCCAGGGCATATGCAAGCAATTGCATACCTTTCCCACAAAAGCCTGCTATCCTTAGTCTACTGTCTGGAAATAGAGCAAGGATCTTTTGACAAGAAAGTCCATAATAGAACACAACTCAGCACAAGATAAACTTCTTAATCAAAATATATTCAACTAAGTCAATAAAGTTGATGATCTTTAAAAGCCACAAAATTTTGAACCCTAAAAACAGGGCCTCCATTAATAGTACCATACATGTTGTATAAAAATATCTAGGTCCTTACATAATATCATTTCAAACCAATCCTTTAATTTTGTATTGTGCCATAAATTAAACATAGCACATAAAATCGAGAGTTACAGACTGCATATCACACTTTAAATTACCTCCTGATGAACAGCTTTCAGCATTTCATTCATAGTGGTTGTAAATGTCCCTATCAAATCATGTCCTCCATCTTTATCCCAGTCAAAGCAATCAACCTTGAAAGTAAAGTACAAAATTAATTTTCCAACGTTATTTATCAATGGCTAAACACAAGGAAGTACCTACGACAGGCTGTTATCTCCACATTGATGCGGCAACTGAATTAATTGTACAATATTTTTTTGGTACAAAACTTGAAAATTGCCCTGAAAATTTGAAAAAACCTTTTAAGTATGTTTTTAGCACAATGTAGCAAATTTTCAAGGCGATTTTGAAGAATTATTTGTGTTATGCCTTGGGGATGCTTCCTGGATACATCTTCAAGAAAAAGGTTTACAGTAATGTCAAGGTCAACAACATTTAATCAACAGTATTCAGACATGGACCAAGCATGGGGTGAAAAACTGAAGTTAGCAGTGTGCACAACATCATACATCTGTTCAATTTCAATTACAATGCATCTCTACAGTAACGTAAGGGTTTCTTTGTTCAATTTTTACCAAAACAATCTTACGTATTACTCATATTAAGTAAAGATTTTTCTACTTCCTTCACTAAATTCAACATTCCAATTGATTAGATACCTGAATCACAAAAACACCGATGGAAAGTTTTACAAGGTAGCTATAAACAACTTATCCAGAATATCTCTACATTGATGTTTGTTGTCAAAATAAACTAAACACTTAAATTCCTGTTATAGTCCTTACTTGTTTAAATGTTCAAACACACCTTAATGTTACGATTATAGTCACCTCCACAGAGCTCTTGCACTGAAACTTCAAATGGCAGCCAGACAGGGTTCAGTGTGCTATTTTTCACCTAGTTGGTTGTTTGATAATAAAGAAACAGACTCTAATGTTAACAAAGAGGCCTCCATATGAATTAATGCTAATACATGACAAAATAAACATAAATATAAAGCAAGTATTGCATAGGTGATGCATAAATACATTAGAGTCATGTCAGCATCATGAGATAGTTAAATGCTTGATTTAAGGCAAAGCACAAATTGATCAGAGAACAATATCTATTTGCCCATTTATTGCAACTTGGCAGAACTTGATGAAAGTTTGACATGTCTTAAACCTGTTTGACTATATGCTATGTTTAAACCACTCAGGCAAATTCCATGTCAAGATACTAATCATATCCAATCAAACATATTTTGCAACTAAGAAATTAGAACAACTGATAAATATAAAATAACAACATTGAACATCAAGTAAGCTCCAAATGCTTAAATGTTAGTGTACTTATTGTCATGTATCTCAATTCCAAATGGTCCGCAAGCATTTCTTTTTAAATGTAATTCATAAACTATGGTACATTGTTGTACAAAAATGTTACTGCACAAAAAAGCAACATATATCATTGTTCATAACCCATTTTACTTCATAACAGATTTACCTCAGTTCTGTGAACTAAGGAAACATTCCCATCTGCCTGCATTTTATAAAATTCAAGGTACGGATCAGATTTTCCAAGAAAGTCCTGTAAGAAATTATAAACTAACAATAGCAATGCAGCTAAAGAAGATGACCAATTGTGTGTGTTAGGCTTACAATCAACTATGTATCTTACTAGCAATGTAACCTACTTTAAAGTAATAAAATAAATATAAAACAGAAGAAATCAACCAACAAAAATGGTTCTTGACATGTAGAGATTTTTCAGTGTCTCTAACAATGCCTTGAACATTTGAATAAAAAGCAAAAGTAAACTGCAAAGCCTTCATCACTTCATGGTCTCTACATTACAAAATAATAGAAATGAAAATACTCTTTACAAATAGATGACATAATATTCAAAGTCCCATACACTAATTACATAACTCGACAATACCACCCACTTCCCCAAAAGACGTAATGGCTCATTTGATTTGTGTTTTGAACAGGAGTGGAAAATTGTCCATTAACTCCAGCATTTAAACCTTTTCTCCACAACAAAGTTTACAAACACTGTCCCCTCTCAAAAATTAAATATAACTCTATGTTGTATCTTTGACACCAAGTGCAGATGATCTTATTAAATGAGCAGTGTTTCTAATACGAGAGCCCATTTGGTCTAAAAACAAAGTAAACCAACATTTCGAGAAGAATGATATGCCTCTTCAATTGATTAAATTAATTGCATGGTCACTAAACATATTAGCCAATAATTACTGTTTTCCTTGTAATAAACTTTGTTGTTTTATGCTTTCTGCCAATGAATTTAAGAAGCAGGGGATGCAGACTGATATTTTCAAAGAAGCTGTTAGAGTTCAGAGTCTGTTAAAAATGTAAAACTTGGTATCAACATACAAACTAAAAATGCAAGATTTATTGTTCATGTTCTAAAGCTGAAATAAAAGACCAACAAAGTTAGTTGCCAAGCAAGATACTAAGGGCTACCAATTGCAACTGCATCCTTTTGACAACATAAAAGATTCTTAAAATTTGTTTCAAGAATTACTTCTAATAGACATCTTTCAGGCTAGTTACGTCTTTTTGAGAATTTTCAAATGCATGATAATAATAAGACAGAAAATCACTGGTAAACAGCCACTTTAGCAACATGATCTCCAAATTCATCATGTATTAGATCTAGTAGAAATGTAATGTTCTCACTGACATGTTAACTTTATCATGTGATATGTGATAATAAAAATCAACAAGCTAAATACTCTATGGATTAACTTATGATACAAAATTCAAAAATAAAAGATTTGCATAAATATTTTCCAAGAGCTCTATTTATGAAGAGACAATCTTCTGGTGAAGGAAGCATTACAAAAACGCATTTTACATTTCACTTCACAAAACATACAAATATTAATAAACGAACATAAGCAACAGACATTTATTATTATTGTGTGTGTTAATGTAAAAAGTGAAAATAGTACCATGTAGTTAATCTGAAACCCAAAGTTCAGTAGTAAATTATACTCCACAGCTTATGTTGTAAACCAAATAAACACAAGAGTTAACATAAGAAATTACCTTTTTGTCAAGTTTATGCCCTCTAAATGATAGCTGAACAAATTCTTTACTGTCTGAAATTTCTTCAGAAAAAATCTGTAGACAAAGACAGCTATAGTTGAATTATAATTTCATTATTGTTGAATTGTTCTCCACTTGAAAATAAATCTGCTGATAATACTCACAGGAATTTCAACAACTATTTTCCTAATAACTCTCCTTCACCACATATGCAACATATGACACAGTTGGGGGAATTTCAGGATTATCCAAGTCTAGCAAGCCTTGCAGGACTAGCAATGAAACATATTGGATCACAGTTGTATGCTTAAACATAGGACAGAATTTCCTTACCCAGATTATTAATTAACACTTTATGGTATATGATCTACTGGAAATGCTTTAAATAAACATGTAATGTAAAACTGAAAATTAACATCAATTAAGGCGACACCAAGCAACCAGAGTTTGATAAAAGTGCATACATGAAAATACATATTAACATTCACAACGATGAAAAGGAATACTTAACAGTTATTGTGCCACAGTTACCAGAGGGATGTCCTAGTTCTCGTGTAAACGAAGAGATTGCTACAATCTAGAGAAGCAAATTTGATGCTATAATACAGTCACCTGAAAAAACATTAAGAAAGAAATCATAAGGGCAATATGGAAAATGTGAGTGTGACAACAATAGTATATGGTCTCAGAATATCGAGGATCAAATCACAATTCCAGCAATACCAGTCAACGTTATTGGTAACATAACAAGGTGACAAGAGAGTAACGGAGGGCATTTTCACAAAACAGAGCTGCTTTTGATCATAAATGACTTGACGCTTTAAACAATGTATGCCTTGTTGGTCAAAGTCACTTCTAATCAGATAAAACTGATAAAACTGATGAGGATCAGGGTTTCTATTCAGTCGTATCCTAACAGTTGTACTGGAGTACCTTTTACCTTTCTAGTATACTAGATGAAAAACAGGTAAATGTATGGGCAATGGGATTATTGATAGAAGAATCTGGCTGCAGGAAGGATAAAGAAAAACAAATATGATATTAATAATTACACGTACACAGCTAACAACAAGTCATATCATGATATAAATATATATAATGATAGATGAACAGGGAGGCTGAATTATCACTTCAAACTAAGTAACAAATGACCAGTCTAGTTCATACTAATTAAACAATTGATAATCTGATTCCTACCTCTTAATACTGATTAGCTGGACTAATGTCATGTAGCTTAAAACCTTTGACACATTTGACGAATTTAACACTTATTAAAGCCAAGCATAGGTATCTAAAAATCTAGGAAATATTGTGAATTTCTACTACTGATCAAGCCATTCTTTGACTTGTGCTAACTACTTTGCTTATATTGGTAAGATATGAGCAAATTTTGACAAATAAATTTGTCTGAACAATGTGTATTACCTTTATTTTTTTTATGATTGCACCATCAGATCTCTATCTATAACAGCTAATTAGGATTCTTGAAGCCAATGAATTGAAAGAAGACAATTTTTTAGAAGAAATGCAATAAGCCATCATTGTCAGAAAACCATTAACCATGCATGAGGTATCAATCCTGAATTAAAGCTGCATTCCATGTAAAGCATACATCAGGTATTTATTCAATCACTTTTGCTTTTATGCAAAGGCCGCAAAAAATACTTCCCATGAAAAGTGCCTCTAAATTTCATGAAAAGTTGGGTCAATGCATGGACTATAAAACCTTGAATAAGCTTTGTTTGGATGAAAAATTAAGCACACAAACTGAGTGCAAATAAATAATGCATTGAATGTCTATACTTCCATTTGTTTGTTTTTTCACTGGCAAGAACCCAGGGCAATTCTAACATTTTGGTCATGAAAGAAACCAGCAAAAATGCCACGCCGACCCTTTCTTTCGCTATTGTATGGTTGTATGCCAACACTAAAAACAAAACACTTATGCCAAGGAATAGGCATACTCCACTCCAGATAGCTCCAAGGACAACTACATGGAATGTATACTGGCCATCAATAATAATTAAAATTAATAATATAAAATAATATTCACGATTATATTTGTTGCCATCAGCTGCCAATGTTTAACCATTGAGCAGCGAATTACCTGTGACAAGTTTGTCTCAATGGAGCCAAGAAAGTCTGCACTATGAAGCTCTTCCTTTGGGCTGTCTATATCGTAAACTGTAAACTTCATTTTCTGCACTTCCTCAAAAAAGTAATCAACTAAAACTGGAGTTGAAAACTGAGGATCGTGACAATTTTTTATTTGCTCTGTCCGTCCAACCTACAGCAAGTAATAAGAAAGCACTTAATGAGATATTAAACAATGCCGTACTTACAATAAACTTTAGCTTTGTGAGTTTTTAACACCATGGTTTCAGTAAAACAAAGCATTTTTGGAAACGTTGATTTTGCAAGAAAATTAGATATCTCCCCCGACTCGTATTACTCAACTTTCCCTTCATTTGTGCAAAGTTTGCAGTCTTCTGCTGCAAAAATGTTATTTTTAAGCTCGGTGTACACATGAGGGATTGTTTCCATCATTCGATACTGGTATCTAGACCTAAAAGAGTAAAGGGGCCAAACATTTTAGGAACCCCACTTTAATTTGCAAAACTTTCATCTTACATGCCGAATACCCAACCTTAATACGGTTCAATCATGTCCATTCAGAGTAGTTTATATTCTACCATAAGTTTAACTTTCACATTGAAGGAAATGACAAGCTGCCTTTCAAATAACTTAGTAATCTTGTCCTATTACAATATAAGGCTGACAACACACAAGCACTATGACATGAAGGATATCTGCACTCTGAAATTACGTCAATAAATGCACACTTGACGGTAAGCTGACAAAACAACATAAATGTTGCAAACAATAATTTTTTTTAGAAGCGGATGATAATCCATCAAGGCAAATTGCAAGGTACGTGAACACGATAGGTGAAAGAAAGGTCAACAGAAGTAAACACACGAGAACCTTCGCTTTCCTATCGAGTGGTTTTGGATGTCGGCAAAACGAAAAATTAAACATAAATGCTTTTAATTAAGTCAACTATATCACTACTGACCTCTGTGAATCGCCTGCTGGTCTTATGCTGCATGTGAACCACTACCATTGGGTCTGACTTGGATAACACATCTTTTCGCATTAAGTCTTTACACGATATTCGAAGCTGAACTTTCGAAACGGGGACTACTGCTGGAGCCGGAAACCTTTGCTGTGGAGCTCCTTGGATGTAACTATACTGGACTGGAGGATAGGCCATGTTTAAAAATTGCTGTAAAAATCTGTAGTAGTCCGATCGGCTAAAACAGTATCTCGCCCACTTTTACGACACCGTTCAATGGTTTCAAAATAGAGACCAGCTACAGTTAAACATGGAAGTAATCCTGGCTGATATCCTGTCAACAGGTAGGTGGCTTCCGGAGAAAGTGCAAAGCCATCGAAGAATACTGGCGACTTTTATGTTTCCAAGCGATTTACGATGTTACGCGCAGGCTATCTTTCACTAACCAACAAATATAACATTCTAGAATAAGGCTTTGACTGTGAAATAATCTCTCGATTGCTTTAAAATGAAATGCTGTGCATTGGATAATTACAGTTGTAGCTCAACCTTACGACAATAAGAAACTTGAGAACAACAATGAAAGACACAGGGATCCACGCTTTCATTATCCAAATCAAGTTCCCAGAAAATGGGAGGAGCACATTCCAGATAAGAAATATCTGTGTTCAAGCTATCAAGACTGTCTAGTAAGAGTGTGTGATTGTGTGTGTATGTGTGTAGGTGTACGTGCGTGCGTGTGGGAGGCGGGGGATTTAAGTGTCTGTATCTGTGTGAAGGGAGCTCGCAATGAAATCAATAAATGCGCCTCTCAATGGCCGAGATATGAGGAACAATTTTCTTCTATCTTTCCCTTCAGCAAGTATTCCAGTGTTAAAACTGATTTAAACACTATCTCAGTTTGTTACCACGCTAAGATTTTAATTTGTTGATTTTTTTTCAATTAAAATATTATTGGTTAAATTTTATTCAAATGGTTAGCGAGACCTTGAAAATGTTTTAAAATTAATGGGGTAACGTGTCACACATCTGCAATATATACTGTTTGTTTCATATGATAAGTCCCAGAATACTGTCCACTTCAAGCAGAAGAGAGCAGTCAAGAGTCACTCCTTTACTTGCCTATATCACGTATGTTATTAACTCTGCTCCAGTGAAACTCTCCAAAAAAAATTTCATTGTCCTTTCTTGCACAAATTCACCCCGTACTCTAATTAAATTAATTTTACTAGACGTTTTGCAAATATATTAGGCTAAGAGTGTGTTAAAAGTGTTGTACTGTATGGCTGGTTATTGCGTTATCTTGATACTTCATGGCCCACGCTACTGGGGGCCCAGGGAGGCCGTGGTCCATCACTTTTTAGCTAAGTAATGGTTTTTTTAAGTGAAATAGCATTTATTAAAGTGTCTAACTTGATGCATATTTTACATTAGTCTTCATTCAGTCCTATCGGTACACTGATATTGTATCGGCGGGAATGAGTGAAGACAAAACTTTACACGCGTATATGTGTTAAAACAAGGAAATGCAGCCGATATATTGTGTATTTTATGGTTTCGCCTTGAAGATTTGCGACATTGCGCTAATATCATACTTAAAAGCCTTTTTCGTCTGACATTCCTCAGAGTATGAAACGTCAGAAATGAGAGTATATGTATATGACAACCTATTTATACGAATCATGTTGCAAAACTAGCCAATCCTAGACAAGAAAGGAAACAAAGAAAGGGAAAATAAAGAAGCAAAACATTATTGGAAGAGTCCAAGTGAAAAAACGAACTCTTTCTGCCTACAGAGTACTGGTTTTCTTGTTTTAA
>JANTCA010003002.1:0-11022 GCA_024741275.1 Chironex yamaguchii | reverse complement strand
TAGGACATCAAGGAAAGGTATTTGTTTCTCCTCCTCTGTCTCCATAGTGAATTTGATGTTAGGATGCAGGTTGTTGAAAGCTTTTCAACAAGCGATATCTCTTTCGGTTAAGTGTTACAGTGTTGCATACTGGCAGGGCCAAACTAATCGAGTTGTACCTGGAAACGTCTGCTTAAAGCATGAATCATCGGGTCATTTGCTTGCAATAAAATTTGTGGAGGGAAATCTAATCTTCATTTATGCAAAGTGACTTTTTAAATCGCAAACTATAGCGATAAAATGGGAGCCCACGCTCTTGAAACTCCTTGTCCTATGCAAGAAATTGCAACACTGCTACTACCCTGGACATTCTGGGTGTCAAATAATAAGAGATATCGCAGATTAGGAAAGTTTGTGAACAAGCGATGTCTCCTCTGGATAAGAGTTAGAGTGTCGTATAATGACATGGCCACCCTGACTGAGTTCTGAATGGCAACATCCGCCTATTCATTCACCATCACATGCAATATATGTTAGTACATGGAGTTCTAGTCGGCATTTATGAAAGCTAACTCTTTAAATCACAAATTATAGCCCTGAAATAGGAGACTCATTCCTTGGCCTTCCTTTCCATATCCAAAATATTGGAAAACTAGTGCTAATCGGGATACCTTGCGTGTCAAGTAATGAGGGATATTGCAGCTCATGAAAGTTTTCGAACAAGGGATATCTCTTCTGGCTAAGAGTTACATTGTTGTATAATGATATGGTTATCCTAATAGAGCTCTACCTTGAATTGTCCGCTTAAAGCATTCGTCATCGTGTTATTTGCTTACAATATAACTTTTAGTACATGGAACTCTAGTCGGCATTTACGCAAGGTGACTTTTTAAATCATAAACTATAGCAATAAACTGGGAGCCTAGGCTCTTGAAACTCCTTATCCTATGCAACAAATTGAAACCTACCGCTGCTCGGGACATTTTGGGTGTCAAGAAATAACGGGTATTGCAGCTGAAGAGAGTTTATGATACACGGCATCTCATCCGACCATTATTTTATTGTCGTGTAATGGCATGGCAACCTGATTGGGTTCTGCCTGGGAACGTCCGCCTAAGGCATTCACCACCAGAATGTTTACTACCAATATATGTTAGTATATGGAGTTCTAGTCAGCATTTATGCAATGTGACTTATTAATTTAGAGACTATTGCCTTCAAAGAGGAGCCTCGTACTTGACCGTCCCCTTCATATGCAAAACATACCAAAACTAGTGCTTATAGGGATACCCTTCGTGTCATGTAATAAGGGATATTTCAGCTAAAGAAATCTGTTCATCAAGCATAAGTCTTCTGCTAAGAGCTACAGCGTTGTATAATGGCAGGGCCAACATAGAAGAGAACTACCTGGAATTGTCTGCTTAAATCATGCATAATCGGGTTATTTGCTTGCAATATAAGTCTGTACATGGAACTCTTATCGGCATTTATGCAGAGCTACTTTTCAAACTACAATCCGTAGCAACAAAACGAGGAGCCTATGCTATTTGGCCTCCTCTTCCTATGCAAAAAATTGCAAAACTGGTGCTAGTTGGGATACCTTGCATGCCAACTTATAAGGGATATTGCAAAGCACGAAAGCTGTTCAACAAGCAATGTCTCTTTCAGCTAAGAGTTACTGTGTTATATAATTGCATGGCTATCCTAATTGAGTTCTACCTGACAACGTCTACATCAAGCATGCGTCCTCGTGTTATTTGCTTGCAAAATAACAGAGAACTCTAATCGTCATTTATGCAAAGTGACTTTTTAAATCACAAACTATAAAAAACTGGGAGCTTGTACCCTTGAGCCTCCTCTTCCAATACAAGAAATTGCAAAACTGGCGCTAGTCGGGATACCTTGCGTGTCAATTAGGGATATTCCAGCTCAAGAAAGTTTTTGAAGAAGACAAGTTTCTTCCTTCTAAGAGTTACAGAGATGTGAAATGGCATGCCAAATCTAATTGGGTTCTACTTGGCAGCGTCTACAAATTCATGCATCGTCAGGTAATTTGCTTCCAATGTAAGTTATTGCATGGTCTTCTGGTCGGCATTTATGCAAAGGCTACTTTAGAATCACCAGTCGTAGCCCTAAACTGGGAGCCTATGCCCTTGACAGTCCTCTTCATATGAAGAAAATTGCAAAACTGATGATAACGGGGATACCTTGTGTGTCTAGTAATCAGGGATATTGAAGCCCACGAAAGTATAAAAACAAGCGACGCCTCTTCTGGCTAAGAGGTAAAGCGTTCAATAACGGCATGGCCAACCTAATTGGGCCCTACTTGTCACCGTCGGCAAAATGCATCCAACATCGGGTTACTTCCTCCAAATGTAAATCAGTACATAGAGTCCTAGCTGGCATTCATGAAAAGTGACCTTTGAAACCACAAGCCATGGCAACAAAACGGGGAGCCTATTCTCTTGGTCCTCCTATTCAAATTCAAGAAATTGCTAAGCTGGTGCTAGTCGGGATCCCTTGCATGTCAAATATTGAAGCCGAAGAAAGTCTTTGAACAAGCGACATCTCTTCTGGACATGACTTACAACGTTGTATAATGCCACGACCAACATAATTGGGTTCTACTTGGCAACGTCTGCAAAATGCATGCGTCATCGAGTTACTTACTTCCAATATATATTAGTCCCTGGAATTCGGCATCTAAGTAATGCCTTGTTAAATCACAAACCTAAAGAGGGAGCCTATACCCTTGACCGCCCTCTTCATATGAAAAAGAATTGAAAACGTTGTGCTGATGGGGATACCTTGTGTGTCAAGTAATAAGAGATATTGAAGCCCAAGAATGTCTGTGAACAAGCGACTCCTCCTCTGACTAAGAATCACATTGTTGTATAACGGCATGGCCAACCTAATTGGGGTCTACCTGTCAACGTCGGCAAAATACATGTATTATCGAGTTAATTGCTTCCAATATATATTAGTCCTTGGAATTCGGCATCTACGTAAATGCCTTATTAAATCACAAACCTATACCAGGAGCCTATCCCCTTGACCGCCCTCTTAATATGCCAAAGAATTGCAAAAGCGGTGCTAGTCGGGATACCTTGCTGGTCAATTAGTGAGGGATCTTCCAGCTCAAGAAAATTTTTGAGAAAGCCATGTTTCTTCCTTCTAAGAGTTTCAGTGATGTGTAATGGCAAGCCAAAATCTAATTGGGGTCTACCTGGCAGCGTTTGCTAATTCATGCATCGTCAGGTTATTTGCTTCCAATACAAATTAGTGCATGGTATTCTGGTCGGTATATATGCAAGGCATCCTTTTGAATCACCAATCGTAGCCCTAAATTGGGAGCCTATACCCTTGACCGTTCTCTTACTATGCCAAAGAATTGCAAAAGTGGTGCTAGTCGGGATACCTAGGGAGTTAAAAATGAGAGATATTGCAGCTCAAGAAAGTCTCTGAGGAAGCCACCTGTCCGCTGTCAAAGTGTTAAAGTGTGGCATAATCGCAAGACCCACTTCATTGGGTTCTACCTGGCAAAGTCTGCAAAATGTTTGCATGATCGGCTTATTTGCTTCCAACATATATTAGTTTATGGAATTCTAGTCGGCATCTGTACAAAGTGGCTTTTTAGATCACAAACCATAGCCCTAAACTTGGAGTCTCTGCCCTTGACCTGCCTCTTCATGTGAAAGAAATTGCGAAACTAGTGATAGTCGGGATACCTTGCGTGTTAAATAATATGGGTTATTACAGTTCAAGGAAGCTTTTTAACAGGCGATGTCTCTTCTGGCTAAGAGTTACAGTGTTGTATGATGGCATGGCCAACCTAATAGAGTAATACCTGGAAAGGTCTGCAAAATGCATGCATCATCGGGTTATTTGCTTGCAATATATATTAGTGGATGTAAGTCTAGTCAGGATTTATGCAAAGTGACTTTTTAAATCATAGTATATAGCCCTAAACTGGCAGCCTATGCCACTGCCCCTCCTCGTCATGTTCAGGAAATTGCAAATCTGTTTCTTCCCTGGACAGTTTGCGTGTCAAATAATAAGGGATATCGCAAGTCTTTGAACAAACGATGCCTCGTCTGACTACCTCTTATGTTATTGTATACTGGTATGACCTCTATAATTAACATTTAAGTAGTAACGTCTGCATGATACATCCGTACTAAGATAGTATGCGAAGCCGATGTTCTGATGGAGGGAGCTTGTCTAGACGGTATTTCTGCTGTAGGCGTAAACTAGGATCCTTTGACCTTGGTCCTCCTCTTCACACACTGAAATTTGGAATGCTGGTTATTCGTTTGGGATATTTTGCTAGTCAAATTGAAACTCACGGAAGTGTTTTAACAAAGTATCTTGATTGCCAGCATTTACGTCATGGATTTCATTCCGCACGTAAAAAAAATCTGCCCTTCAACTGAAATGACTGCTTTTGGCGAGAGATTAATATATGTCGGCTAATGGTCTTTTTTTCCGTATTATTTAACCCAGTGTAGGAGTTAGTTATTCGTTTGGTATTAGTAACAGCCCACAATTATTTAACAGGCCTCACTTCCCAACATAGAAATGACCTTCTGTGCTCACATGTCGGAGTGGGAGGGGGGAATCACTCAATGGTTTTTTATTCGGTTGGCTCCATCTGATGTTTTTGAGTTAAAAGTTTTAGCAAACTCTTTGCATCTTTGGGTGTAAAAACAGTATGAATTAAGAGAATAGAACTTTGTTGTCAAGGTGAAATGTCAACGTAAGCTCGTTGCAATTCTACTATTAAGCAAAAAACTATTAAGAAAAAAAGCACAAATATTCAATGAGAGTAAAAACATCAGACTTACACTTTAACCCTAAATCTTCTTAATACCAAATCCAGAGATGAAAGAAATAACATTTAGGAAAATGCTAGAATTTAATCCATTCTAGCTAAGAGTATTATGATTCATAGTACGTTTAGATTTCTCTCAGAGTATCTGGTAATGTCTGAAGAGGACATTTTGCATACTTGTGACATCTTTGCTAATAAGCATACTTGCCTTGATGGACTGAAACAAAAGATAATCCACAACAGGGCAATGCAAGCAGCAAATTTTGGAACCACATTATCGAATCCCTTGGATTTGTTGAACATGATAAACAACTTTAAATTTGATGACATCTATTACAATGTTTGCAATTCCATACGAATGTTCAACACATTGTCTGTACCCGTTGCTACTGCCGAACGCTCTTTCGGCAAACGTAAGCTGGTAAATAACTTTTTGAGGAGCTCCATGTCGCAATAGTGACTTACGGATTTAGTCATTCTAAGAACAGAAGGAATGAAACTGCAACGAACATGAACTTTTAAACTATTAAGCTTTTCTTGAAAAAAGCACGAAAACATTTTGCAAAGTTGAAGTTAACCCTGCTTTGTTAATGATTTGTTATGCAGAAAGCCATTAGTGTGCTATTTTCTGCTAGAAGTTTGATTGAATTAGTAAGATTAAGGAGGTCATTTTCATCTAAAATTTTCAACAATTTGTACAGGCAGTTCCATAAAATGTCTAAAACGTTTTCCCGAGCCCCTTCAGAGACCAGCCCTGGTGATGCATAAAAAATGGGACATTTTACTTCCGCAATAAGCTGCCTTAGTAAGCTTAAATGAGTATTTTAGGCAACTAACGCCTTGCTTCACCAACACTTCAAGTAACGGTTGATCGTATTGCCTTTGTGCTTTAGTTTACTTGGTTCATTCAAAATCATATGGAAGGAGGCAGGACAGGAGGCTTCAATAAGTCTTTTTCATATCTGAAGTTTCTTGCCACTACCTATACCAGTACGAACGAGGATATAACCTGCATACTTTACATCATATGGTAACATTTTCAAAATGACCAGACATTTTAAGTGTGGAACTAGCTACGTTAGTGAGCTTAAATGAGTATTTTAGGCAACTGACGTCTCTTTCACCTACGCTTCCAGTGAAGGATAAAGCTTTGGCTTTTGTGTCTCGGTACCTTTCGCAGGACCTGAATAATGCATGCATGGTTTGACATTTCGTCTGTTCAAATCGTGGTTCGTCAGTATGGTCTTGGTTGTGCAAAAAGCTTGGGATTATACTTCATGCTAATACCAGATAACATGTTTCTGGATTTGATAGTAAAGTTATAAATGAAAGCTAGAGGCATAAAAGCGTCTCGTAAAAAAATTTGGTGGTAGTAAGGTGCGGTAACATCTTCAATTGCGATTTGCTAATATGAGCAGCTAATGCACTTTTTAAGGTGGTGAAATTTTGGAGGCAAGAAAATACTTGATGATAAGCTGTACGAGCATTTGGGAACAAAGATATTGCGCACTTGTTACGAAATTATAGTGAAAATATGAACCCCATGGCAGCATGCTAATATAGAATGTTATACCTTTGGAGCTAGTGATATGCTTACAGTCGACAAAACTCTGATCGCCAAATGTAGAGTTTAAAATAGAAATAGACTAATTATAGACATTAGTAAAGTTTATGCACTGTGACATTGTAGACATAAAGTTGAGTTTGCATAGCAGGGAATTGGTTTGGGAGTCTTTAACAGGATGCCATACTTGACAAATTATGATTAATTTAGAAATTATGACAAACTTAGCTGTTATTACTCGGTTAAAGAACAGATATCTTGCTTGGAGCATTTTTACTGCACACCTGATTTTATTTTTTGCAATTGTTGATAAATTTAAAAACAAGATAAATTTGACAACAACCCCTGAGTTAGTTAAACCTTACATAAAGTAGTTTTGGATTATGTCGGCAAGAGTAACCCATATGTTTTATTTTTACAATTGCTGACAATTGCACAAACAACATTGAAGTTGACTGTAACCTGATGTAAGAAAGCATTCTTTAAACCAGCTCTAGCATTCAAAGTACAGTGGAATATTTTGCCTCATACTGATCCTTGACACATTTTTATCAATTTGTAAAAAAGTTTCAAAGTAGATAACACACACCAAAAGGCTAAAGCAATCAATTTGCTCTCAAAGTCAAAATATAAAGCATATGGTATAAGATGGTTAAGAACAGCATTGCAAGAACTGGCATGGAAAAGTTAAATGATAGCACTAAACACCACATTTAGTATCCATCACAAGCTATATATGATGAAGGGATATTCTCGTGTCAGAGATGGTATTTATTGCCAACTATTCATCAGCTCTGAATAATTTGTGATGTGTGGCCGATTCAGGTAACATTGTTAGTAGTATAATGCTGCAGCGAAAACACGTCTTGTATGATTTCGGGAAGATTACATTCCATCGAAAGGAAATATCACCATGAAAGCACAAATAAACATCATTTGAGAAGATAAATCGACTACACTTTGTGACAGCTTGTTAAAGTTAAAACAAGGCTGTCTTTAAAACTAAATGTGGTGTCACATTTGCTCAAATGGAAACGAATCAAGCACGTGTAGCAATAGAAATCATACCTTGTGTAGGAAGTCTTTATCTCCTAATTTTAAGCCAAGATTCGCTTTAAAAACACTTAACAAAAATGCAACAAATATAGTCGAGTATACTCACCATTCGTAGGCTGCTCTAAACTTTGAATTCTCGAGCTTTTCCATCTTGAAATTTGCCATTTTCTATCGAGCGACGGCCATCAAAACCAGACTTTATTTCCGCTTGGGTGAGCACCAAGATGAAAACTAGACACTGCAACCGCTGCACTTGATTTTCCACTCCAATAACTTTATAATTTCAGACAAAATAGAAGCATTGTTACTACGCTCTCTCCAAATTGTTGTGTTTAAACAGAAGCAATGAAGCACGTTTAGCATTTTGAAGTCAGAGTGGTGGTGTACACTGTTCGCTGTAGTCTTGTTTGTGTGACCTCTTCAATGATGCAGTGTATGAAACTATTATATGACTCTAGTTTTTGCATTTTTACGTCGTTGTTGTTTTTGGTTATGTTGGACGTGTTTACTAGCTTTTATTCGAGTTTGTCATCTACATCAAAAACAAATATTCCCCAACAAAAAGAAATTTAAAAGATTGTAAATATGCTGTATGACATGTGACATACTTCTGCGTTGCAGTATCGCAATGGCAAAATAACTGTGTTAGAATTTTCAAACAATTTGCATTTACAATTGTTATTTACAATTTGTTTTTACAATTTGTATTTACAATTTGTTTTTACAATTTGTATTTACAATTTGTATTTACAATTTGTTTTTACAGCTGTACAGAAGTGGCAGGTTGTCGAGGACAGGTATCGTCCTCTTGTATAAATATATGAGGAATTTAGATCAGTTCTCGTGTTTATACTGCGTGAAATTTTCTCTTGATGGGACTAGGCATGAGAAAAAATTCATTGTTGATAGTGTAAACAAAAAATTTCTTTCTGTTTCTTATCTCAATCAACTTACCAAATATTTTGTGCGAATTTTAGAAGAGGATATTCAAAACACACGAGTTAATAATTTTGCTTTACAAAAATGAGTTTTGCTTGATGTTTAGAATAGTGGGAAGCAGTCAGGGAACGTGGTGTTGAGATTCAAAATTAAGCTATATATCTTTGGTTATGATCCCGAAAATTAATAACATTAAAATTACATTTACAGCAACATAATAATAGGTGACGGAGATTGATGCAAAAATCTGTTCGGTGTTAAGTATGTATTTATCTATATCAAGATTTTAATCTAGCTTTTGCTCATGAGAGCAATTTAATACGCTGCCACTAAAGAACAAAGAAACGTAAATTTCTGCATTGTACGTCATTACGTCAAAAGGTGATGCTTACACGGTATGCAACAATGTTTAAACATTGTGTACGGTGCTCAATGTATCGAGCTTTGTATTTGAGCAACAAGTTATTTGTACGGGAATTACACAAAACAATGAAAACATTCTACCTAGTGTCTTTTTGTCAGCATTATGAAATTATGAAAATGAACACATAGCACTGTCGGTCGGCCAACCTCCCCTCCCTTACTTAAGAATTGCCATGCTTACATGGCAATGTTTAGCCCTAGGAGAAAGGAAAAGAAGAAAAGTACCTATATGTGCACCCAAATTAGCGTCTGGAGAAACTTTAACTCGTATAATGTTAATGTTATTTCAGTGGCAAGATAAGTATACCACTGAAATAACATTAAATCTGTTTTTTAAATTGGGAACTATAACAGTTGGATTATTGCCCTTATCTGCAAATTTTAAACCCAGAAAAGGTAAATTATTATAAACGCAAAACACTTTTCAAAGTAGCTTTCGAAACTCGTATTTCCTTTTACTGCCTAATTATTGGACGATAATACTAAGCTTGATAGCTTGGTGTGTGTGTGTAAACGAGAACTGTCTTAAGAGAAGACTCATTACCAAAATTATCTTTTCATATTCTCTTCATAGCAAGAAATATTTGAAACCATCCTTAAATATCAATACAGAAGTTGTAGCCTTACAAAAAAAAGGACAATGGGACTCCATTTTTTAATTGCCTCTATTTCAAATAAAAATATTGAATAAAGGTTCAAATGCTCTTTGTACGAGGCTGCTAATCAAAAGATAACGAAGTGCAACCAATGATAGAGTGTTCATATGTTAACGAAGTTCAAGTTTGCTCTGTAGTCTCGCATATACGCAACGCACATTTAAATATACGCAACGCACTGGAATATTCGTAGATAGACCTTCCTTCTAATGCAAGATTTTACAGAACATTCCTTTGAATGTAAGTGCTTGAATCCATTGGCATATCTTAAGGAGCAAAATTTCAGGGAGTTAAAATGAAGTTCATTGCTACATCACAAATCTTGATTTTCCTTTTTTTGATATTTAGATGGCTTTAACAAACTCCTGGTTGAAGTAAGATCAGTTGAACAATGCAGTTGACATTTTCAGCAAATCCAGAACTTTTTCTTGACGAGGTAAATACGAAACCATTAATGTTACGACAAACATTTCTTCTTCTTCTAAAAAATTATTTCTGGATTTGAAATTCAAAATTTCTGGATTTAAACCAAGTATATTGAAAGTATATCATAAAATAACCTTGATAGAATTTTACCCAAATGTATAAAATTGTCAGAGATACACCAAATTGATAGTCAGTGCATGCCCTGTCGAAGCACTGTATTTCATGAATAGGTAATTAATAACCGTCGTTCTGTAGAAACTCTTAAATATTCCAGTTTATCCTAGGTATTTTTGTCATGTTGGAATGAAATTTGATACTTTTGTTGATTTTTTAAAGGTCTTTGAGGTTATATGATCAAAATTTATTAATTCTAAACATAAATTTCTGATGACGTCATACTTAACCACTCTATTCGAGCAAAAGTTGTTTTAAGAGTAAAAGTTTACATTTTCTTCACTGACTTTAGTCTCTAACTCACTAAAACATACCACTGTATTAACATCCAAACAAATATAACTTGACCCCATCTCACACGTCTTCCTCCAGATCTAGAAACAACCATCCTTGATTTTCATAGTTCTGCTGGCTCGTAGCAGTAGTTAATAGCAAAATGGTACATAAATTGACACCTTCTTAAAAACGTCAAGTCACAACTTCTATTCGACAACTTCTGTAAGTAGCTAAAATTGTTTTCGTTCAGAAAATGATTATATGTGAAAAATCTTTTTGTGGTTCACAACTTGAAAATCGCCTTGAAAAAATTGCGACATTGCGCTAAAAACATACTTAAAAGATTTTTTCGTCTGACACTCTTCAGAGTATGAAACATCAGAAAGGAAAGTGTAGATAATGCTAACCTCTTTATCAGAAACATGGATCAAAACCAGCCAATCATAAAGATGTTGATAATTATTGCGTGCTTTCTCTTCATTTGAAGTTACGTTTAGTTACTGGAAAACATTATAAATCTCTGGTATGACCTGCGAAAGCTATGAAAGCAACTAGGAGAAAAACAATTCAGGAGGCAAACCTATGTATCGGGACTTCTAAACTCAACACTGTGTAATGGTCTAATTATGACAAAGATATCTTAGGGGCTTTCCCTCTCGCACCATTTTAATATACAGGGCGGCACCCATCTCTGTTTC
>JANTCA010003001.1:0-11024 GCA_024741275.1 Chironex yamaguchii | reverse complement strand
ACACTATGCTCACTTAACCTATCTTTCTCACAGACGTCATTCTTACTGTTGTCACTCTGACTCTCATTCATCTGACTGGCATCATTCTTACTAGCAACATTCGGGCTAGCATCATTCTGGCTAGCGTCATCATAACGTGACCCTTCTTGGTTGACTTCATATTAACTAGTGTCAATTCCCTGACTATCGCATATGATGCGCATGCTCTTACATAGCACACACTGCACATGTTCCCCAATAGAGGAAGTAAATCCAGTAGGTTATATATCACTAATTTACTAGTAATAGTGAAATAGACTGTTTGTTGATGAGATTGCATCTCACATCCCAATCTTTAGTCTCTTAATGGACTTGAGGCATCGTAATAGCAAAATTTGTCAGCAGCTTTTACATCTAAAAGCAGTTTCCAGGTTTTACAATTGTATGGTGCCCTTTTCTCGCTGTGAGCCTGATGGGTAACTTTAAAATTAATCGGGAAATCTAAATCGCCATTTTGGAACAACCTAAATCATAATTCTTTCATAACGGAACTTTATCCATGACACTTAAAAGTTTTCTGTAGCATCTGTTTGCAAGGGCTGTGATTTTCAGTTTTGTCTTTTCTTATGGTCGACACTTCACGGTTGTGGTTTGCCATCTGGAAAATGCCAGTTCGGAGTACTCTTAGCTCGAATTTGTAAAATTTATTTATTGCAACCATGCCTATACTACGTCTTGTTCACATTTCCTTCAAAGCGCTGTGTTATGTCCAACATAGATATGTGAACAGATATTTTGGAACAATACAGCCCTGAACATGTAGTTCTGACCACTTAGTTTGGACTGTGTGGTTTCTCACCTAAAACTATATATATAACACCCTGCTTTTAAATAGCCAGTGAATATATGTTCCAGTTGATGATCAATTAAGTTGACTTCTTCTTATTGAGCTATTACTCTTCCAATTACTAGTGAATAAAGTAAGTCAGCTATGTCTTCTACTTTTCCTAAGATGCAATCAGTGAAGAAATTAAAAAATTTATGAAGACTATACGACCTTGCCATGTTCTCTTGTGCCACCGTTATGTCTTAATACTACGTCTTTGATTTGACCCGATTCATAGTAATTCTTGTGGAAATTGTGCTGGTATGAGCAATCAAATCAATAGTCCTACTATTTTCGCACTTCTGTAAGTCGCATTTAAGGGTTTGGAATGAATAGAGTTTTACATTGTACATTAATCATTTGGCAGGTCTCCAAAGGACAAGATTTCAACATAGTTTGTGTATGTGTATACAACACAGTATCTCTTTACTGGCTTTCAGGAACACTACTGGAATTTCATTAGCTGCTTCACTTCCCACTTTACGATTGGCAAAAGGTCTTAGACATCCAGTGTGTTTCTTGTTAGCTTCGTGGTTGGATGGTTCTGGTTTTTTGTGGGTTTTTGTGTTTTTTTTGGGGGGGGGGGCTGTAAGATGGCTCTGGCGCTATCCAGGGTTAGTATCCATTTATTATGTAACTTTGATTCATTGTCATATAACATGTTTGTCCTGTGCCTTTTTACAACAATAAAATTGTCAACAACTATAGAAACGACTGTATTTTGTTATGTAATCAATGTAAATATGTTTGTGTTTAACAAAACTTGTTATGTAGGTTTTTAACTGTGTATAAATGCAAATAAGTTTCGAGGCTGTAATTCAGCATCATTATCAACAACATCAAAATGATTATCAGCAGAGAATGGTGAAAAGTTTCACAAATAGAAAGAGCTTTTGCTTTTGAATCTGCTGGCACTTTATGTTCAGTATAAGAGTAGATATCCTACGGATAAAATGGGATTTTCAAAATTTTGTGATTTGGGACCCAAATAGTGTGTTCCAGTTACATCATTCGGCATGTATTTGTATGTGTTTGTGAACAGCACCAAAATGCTGAACTTATTGACACTGCAATTTTAGAAAATCAAAACTACAAAAACTTGCTTGAAAACGTAGTCTGTTCTGTAGATAACCATGAATGTATGCTGCAATTGCTCGAACATTGTCCTGGCAAGGATTAATTAGAGCAGCATTGGACAGACCTATTTCATCAGCATGACTTTGATCCAGATGATTTAGTGACATACAAACAATGTGTGCACACTGATAGAACAGCTACATTGTATTTAACAACATTTGTACAAGACTTCATTTAAACAGCTTGTAGTTCAATTGATAGCCTCCTGCAGCACCACTTAATGGCAAAAGCCCAATCTCGTTATCCCAGTGATTTCAAAGATATTTCTTTCTAAGGATGAGGCAATTGTCATATTAGATTTTGCTGAGAACTATAGTGTTGTGTTGCGGGATGAAGAAAATGGTTTCCACTGGAACAACGTTCAAGCAACACTTCACCTGCTTGTAATCTATTACAAATCTACAGGTACACTTCAGCACTCCCCAATCTGTGTGCTATCAGATTGTCTTAAGCATGATACCACAACTGTCCATGCCTTGATTAACCTGTGGTGACAGGTATCAAATAGGAATTTCCATTCATCAGAAAACTTTTTTCAGCGATGAAGCAGCGAGTCAGTATAAAAGCTATGAAAATTTTTCCAACCTCTGCAATCATCACAAATACTATGGCCTTGATGCAGAATGGAATTTTTTTTGCGACGTAACATTGTAAGAGTCCGTGCGATGGCATTGGTGGAATGGTCAAACACTTGGTTGGACGAGCAAGCCTTCAGGCAACTACAGTCAGACACATCGTTACTGCTCCTCAAATGTATAACTGGTGCTGTGGAAATATTCCAGGAGTCAAATTTTTCCATATGTCAGTGGTGGATGTGAACCAAAATGACAAGGACTTTGACTTGCCAGCATGATTCGAAAATGCATGCAAGGTGACGTGTACAAGGTCCAACCATTGTTTTATCCCGATTTGAACAGCCTCATTAAATATAAAAAAGGATCTCTGCTGATGACCATTTTGATGTTGTAAGCAAAGAGCAACACGTTGTTGATAATGATGCTGAATTACAGCCTGGAAAGTATGTTGTGTGCATTGATGACAAGGACTGTTTTGTGGGCTGCATTGTTCACCGGTCAGATGAAAATTGTGATGTCTTTGTCAACTTCATGAAACATTCTAAGACTAGACTTCTCTCATTGCTTCCTTCTGTACACCAGAATACCTGTTGGGCTCTATTTGAGAACATCATATACATTTTGTCTCACCAGAGATTCAGGGGCAGAGTGCAAGGTTTTATAAGCTTGCTAACCAAGACACTGAATCAGTTTAGAAGAAGCTGCCTTCATTTGGGCTATGGAGTCAATTTTATCTACATTTTTGGATAAACTGACTTACTAAATTGTGGATGCCGTCAAATCTATTTGCTTAGAGTATAAATACCTCACATTTTCTCCATTTGTGACAAGAAATTACTTAAAACACAAGCTGTCATGGGGATAATAATGCCTACATTGCATAAAATTATTTTCATATGAAATATGTGAGAAAACAATCTGATTTTGTGACCAAATGATAATTATATGTAGGAAAAAAGGGTTGTCCTTGGTAAGTGACTACGCTATGATTTGACTGATTAAAATTGGTCTAAAATTGCATTTTTTCAGTCTGAGCCATTTTTGGAGCTCCTTTACTCCTAAATCATTATTTTAATACTGTCCAAAAACTTTCCACAGATAGTCATGTGCCTAAATAGAAGGAATGTAGCCCCAATAAACAGTTGTGATTTAGTGTAGCATGACAGTTGCAGCCTGACAAATTGAAATTTTCATTTTTGCACATAACAAAACCACTACTTTGGAGGCCAATACCTCAAAAAACTAGAGAGGATAGGACTTTTCTGATGGCAGATCCTGAAAGCCCGGATGCTACTTACAAACTGTACCACTTTTCAAGGTCACAAAGTATTTTGTTCCCCAGATATGGGCATCCAAAAGTGGCTGTTCTTAAACATGCATGTTTCGCGAGGGTCAAAAATGGGGTAATATTTTGAGGAGCCATAGCACAAAAGCCGTTTAGAATTTTGACAAAATATTTTGCACATGGTCATCATATATGTTAAGGTACCAGTGCAAAATTCAGATCTTTTTTGGTTATGTTAATAATAAACTTGAAAAAGAACACAACACTCTAGAGTTAATACTCATAGAACCGATGAGCGTATTTCAAAACACATATTTATATATAGCGTCAAGAGACAGTTATTTTGCTTTGTAAGAAAACTCAAATAAGTTACAAATTTTTGTCTTGATGAAACGTGAGCCTGGAATTGTTCTTAAATTATTCTTAAATTTTAGCAATTTTGAGCCTCCATATTCTTATGAACTATATTCTTACGAAAAAGTGGGTAGTAATGTTTTAGTGATAACACTTTGTATTCTATATATTACTTCTTATGTATCTTTTGGTAAAAGATGACTAAATTTCAGTGTTCGTATTGTCATATTGTACCTAGTTGGTTGGTTTCCTATCATACTCCTCAAATGCTACCGTTTGTCTGCCTATTTGGTTGTCTATTAAATTTTGAACTACGTTACTTCCCCCAAATAGTTTAGGTTGCCTGCCGCCCTGAGAACATTTGCCATATAGAATTGCCCCCGGTTAAGCAGAGCCAGCTACGTGACTGATAACCCACAAGGCAAAATGAGTTAATAACCATACTTAACGCCATGCATCACACATGCTAAAGACACCGTATACATTCACTAAAATTAACAATGTGCTACAATGAACTAGTGCACTTTATGTGACGACGCTCGAAAATTTATGGGGTTCCTGTAACACCCTCAGAATGGCCTCAATTGCATTTCTAGGCTAATTGATTTGCGAAAATCTAGAAGCTTTTTTGCCACATGTACATACAACAGTAAGAAATATCATTTTAGCGCCGTATTGATTATCAATATGCCTACTTGTCTCTGCGAGGAAAACATATTATCTCGTAACCAACTTTAAAGAATGAGTGACATTTTTTCTTTTTGTGTTAGGAATAGCTTAAATGCGTGAGAGTCGAGAAACCGTCTGTTAGGTGAAATGACTTAGGCCTTGCAATATGCGAATGGATTGATGGATTGGCGGCAATGTCACAGGTTTGATGTTGACCTGGTTGTAAGAAAAATATCTACAATGTAGACTATTTCAATTCCATGAATGTTTTAAACAGGAACGTAGTCGGCTGTGCTATCCTGGGACCCATTATAAAAAATTTATTTCTGCCCGTGGTGCCATCCTGAGTTTTAAGGATCGTTTGACCACGACAGCAGGAAATGAACAAGTGTTGCTTCTTATTCGCGCTTATTAGTACAGGACATACGTTCTTGCAAAAGTGGGTTTATGACTGATTGTTAAATTTAAATTGTTTAAAGTTTATATGCCAGTACCAAAAGCGCCTTGGCTACAACTCTCTTACTGGGTTTCTTTTTTTAACAGGACAAATTCAGCTTTTGCTGTCCTGCTCCGATAAAAAGTGACCGGGATCTTAGTAGTTTTATGCTATTTTTTAGAAATATGCTTCCTGAAGCATACAAATAGTTTTTTGTAGTACACAAGCAAATGGAAAAATGTAAAACTCTTTCCGAATTCAAGACAGCTCTAAACACGTACGCAAACACGGAACCTCTTTTCGCCCCTTCACAAGTTTCTGCTATGGCAAACAAAGTTTAATATCACGAGACCCCAAACATGCAGAAACAAAGATACAGTCTAACGGTTTATCGTGTGGGAAGAAAGGACATAAGTTTCGACATTGTCGATCGAAAACTAGAATGCCAGTTTGAAGTAAACTTGGTCCTGTAGAAAGTGTTTGTTTCCAGAAAAAGAAATCCTCTGCACGTACGACGTCCAATTTCACAAAAACGCAAGAAGAATATTCAAAAACGGGTCAACCTCTTGTAGATTGTGGTGCCAAATCTCTTTTATTAAATGAGGAGAAATATTTTACATCCTATGATTCGTCATTTCGTCGCCAAAGCACTATATTGAGTTGGCTGATGGTCAAAGAAGCAACACAATTGCAAAAGCGCGAGGTGACGCAAAAGTTACGATCATCAATACCACAGAGAAAGAACATGAAATAACCGTTAAAAATGCTCTACTAGCACCGGAATTCCCGACTAGTCTTTTTTCTGTACGTGCAGCCACTGACAGAGGGGCTCACATGACATAAACTTGTTGCGGGAGATACTCAATTATATTTCGGCAAGGGAAACTTTACTTTTTACAGACATCAACGACTCACATTTGCATGACAAGAACACTGAACCAGTCGCACAAGTCCCTGTGGCTTATGAACCACCAGGACATTTTACAACCCCAACATGTTGCAAAGGGAATGCCAATACCCCAACCAAATGCACATGCAAGACTTGCAAATAGAACAAGATGACGAAAGTCCTAAAATGGATGGACGAACATGTACAACATGAACCAAGACCCTACTAAGGGTACAGTCTGACAGTTGTAGACCAATCGACTGCTGATCAACAGAAGGCTACAGATATATAAAAAATTTCGTCGATGAATATTCGAGCAGTTTATTTGTTTACTTCCTAAAATCAAAGAATGAGGCACACAATGCTTTGAAGGATTTCCTTGCAGATGTGGTCCCTAGATTTCTGTAAAAGAAATTCACAGCGACAACGGGGGAGAGTACTTATCACAAGCTTTCCAGCAAATTTTGCAGGACAATGGCATAAAGCAACAACAACTGCACCATACAGCCCATACAAAAATGGAGAAGCCTGATGGAGATGGCATACTGCTTAAAGGATGATGCAGAGATACCAAAATCTTTCTGGCCGTTTGCCGTACACCATGCACAATATCTGAGGAACTGCAGTTACCAGCACATAACCAGAAAAAACCCGATATGCGAATTTTATACCACTTTGGTGCCTCATGCAGAACATATATTGAGGGAATGAAACTGAAAATGGATGCACGAGGTATAGAGGGAATTTACTTTGAAATGAACCCCATGAGCAAAGGATATTACGTCTTAATACAATGTACTGTAATATTAACGTACACCAACAAACTTTTGTTGAGTCTGACACCCCAAATACAAGTCCTGTGGAAGAAAACTACCAAAGCGTGAGGTAAGACCACCAAAATGCCTAGCAGATTACTATCTTAATACAAACGTTGATTACCCATGTGCCATTACACCACATATACTCACAACATATGAACAGGCTATAGGCTCGTCAGATGCTGACAAGTGGAAAAATGCTATGGACATTGAGATCTAAACACTTAAGGAAAATAATACATGGGATCTCACCATACTGCCAGGATCAAGAGTTGTAACTGAAGAACGATGGGTATGTGCTATAAAGACCTGACATTTGTGGAATTGTATCGAAACTCTCACAGCATCTCGCCAATTCAACACAAGCTCATGATGCAGCTGTGAAAAGCGTCTTCCGATATCTTAAAGGCACACAAAGCTGCAAACGTCTATGTAAACAAACAGGTAGCCAACTGGACTAATTGCATTGACACCTGAGAGATTGAAGCAACATCAGCACACAAAACATATTGATGTCTGTTGCCAATCTGTGCGTAAATAACGCGATACTGTATTCAAGTATATTGCAACTAAGGAAAATTTGGTTGACATTTTGACAAAATCGCTCAATAAGGCTACACATAAGAACTGAGTCAGTGGACGTAAGATTGAGGGGGGCATGTTGAGAGAACAATCAATGTCCACTTGCTTATTTTACCTAATGAACAGTAACAATAAGTAACGAATGTTGTGCACCCTTATCATTTAAGTGCTAAAAAGTTTGACAAAAGTCACTGTCAAATATCTTGATTCTCAATTCTTTCGTTTATTACAAAACAAACATAAATCATTAATGAATATGTTATAGTTCTTTATGGAGTCGAACTCCCTTACTCTGAGATCTGTATGTGGTATCCCAAAGTGGGTAAACACTTTAAACAATAAAGGTACACCTGAGTTGAAGTAGACATTGGATACAATGCTACAAATCATTGGTGCTAGTTCTATTGCAGTAAACACACTGCAATATTAAGCAATTGCAAAGTCCAAAGTCATACAGCATTGTGTAGTTTTAGCATAGTTTAACCTGTCTGGTAATATCTGCAAAAGTATGTTTGCTACTAGTAATAATATAATTTGATTGATTAATCGATTGATTGATTGATTGATTGGCTGGTTGGTTGGTTAATTGATTGAGGGACACGGAGAGGGAATGAGACAGGGAGACAAAGTGACGGGCAATTGTGTACGCTAACATACCTAGGTGAATTGATAGAAAATGTTTGAAAGTAGAATCTTATTTCTGAATTGGCCAATTTTTTATTTTAAAGTGTATATGTACTAGCAGGTTCTTTTTATTATCTCTTGTCATTTTCCCTCTTCACAATTGTTTGATTTAGATTCCATTTGCATAAGTCTTATCAAAACGGTAACTTCATGCCTGGTATAGATGCTCCTGACGAAGATGCCTTTCAAGCATTTTCAGAGCTTTACCAGGGTGTAGAAGCATTGATGCGCTCAAACTTTGGAATATCATTACCAAGAGCTGAGGCGTCGACAACTTGTAAACAAGTAAGCGATTTATCCTTCGGCAGGTAAGCTTGCTTCTGAGGTAAAGTGAAACATTTCTTTAGCACGTAATATTGTTTTCAAATTTTCAAGACTATCATAAATCTCCCTTCAAAGCAAATGAGTAATTGCAATGTTGATTATGAAATACGTGAAGACACTCTGTGAGTGTAGAAACATTTCTTACTACTCTTGATAAAACTTAAAAGGTTTTCACACAAAAATAAGTTCCGTTGGAAACCGCTTATACTAGTGTCAAGCAACGCTCAAATCTTGCTGGTAATAGCTACTCATATCTTATACTTCATACCAATCCGGAATATGACATGCCAACTTGCTACCTTCAAAGAACTACGTTTTAAGTTAAAAGTTTTATTCCAATTGCAAAGAGCGGTTAACGACGAGGAAACAATCAAATTTATATTTCTTGAAGTATCTCTCTTAAGTTTCCTCGGTCAAGTCTATACTTGTCTCACATTTTGCCTAATATTTAAAAGATGTGTAATCTCATAGAGCATTCGTATCTTTTCCTCAAACAGGCTGGATACCAAGTAAACAAAGATTGCTCAAGTTTCAATGTTACGATCATTTAGTGAACATCGTTTTGAACCATATATAGAAGATCCAGTATGGTCTTACGATTTTATCTGTCAAGTTTCTCATACGTACGAATGCTTGAAGGCCATCACTGCCATATCGTCGTGACAAGATAGCAGAAATTGGTGAATTGGCAGGAAAACAAAGTTAATAAGGTGGGTCGAAAGTTACAGACGAGTCCCTTAGACCACATTAACGAAACTGGACACCTAGCATCACTGGAAGATTTCTCGGTACTGGATATAGCTAACAACGACTTTGACTTGCTCATTCATGAAAGGTTACTTATTTTAAGCGACCACCCCTCTCTTAACTTCCAACAGTCCTCTATTCCTTTAGTTCTTTTTGGATTAGATACCTTTGGCCCCTTCATTTTTGTTTGTCTTTTATTGTGTACTTGGTTTGAGTTTTATTTGCTTTTTGTTGTTAGTTTTCTGTTTAGCTTTGCTTGTTTGTTTGTTTATTATACCCCACATTTTTGTGCTTTCCACATTCTTGTCCTTTTGACATTCTTGTTTTCACCAAAAATTTTGTTATTCTTGTTACTTGTTTTCTGTTAATATAAATTCCTGGACAACTTACTCAAACACACACACAAAAAATTTCCGATGATGAAGAATGGAATGTCTTCGAAACTTAAATATATGATTATGGCCTTTTTTATTGGAGTGTTCTCCTTACAATATGTTTATTGTCGCTGTGCTTGTTTCTCGTTTCTTAATTAAACTTCGTCTTCATTCCAATACACCAATTTCGACTCAATTGTTATGGTAAAAAATTCACTCCTGCAATTTTATGACAAAAAATTTATCGGCCTCTGACTGGAGGCTTTCCGTAGCATCCAACAATGTATTAAATACCGCCATCGCGTTCGATCTGCAAATTCGAATCATCAAACTGCCAGTTTTCTTGAACAAATCTCACACTATAAACCACTTCGATGAAAACCAATTAGACCAAAAAACAGTTAACCGGAAACCAGTTTTCCAATTTGACTGGCAAATTGCCGCCAAAAATTTACTCGCAAATTACTCGCAAATTACTCCCAAATTTTCTCTCAAATTTGTTCCCAAATTTACTCTCAAATTTACTCGCAAATTACTCCCCACAAGGAACATTTTACGCGCCCAATACTACTGATTTGATCATAGATTATTATCTGGAGGATAAATTGTGTTATTACACAGTTTCATCAGTTGATAGGGATGATGAAAAATTAGAGAACTTGCGTTGTTTAATTCATTTCATTAAAGGAGGAAAGAAAGTTAGAACCCACAAATATGTGTTTGTATGTGAATTTTGATGATGATTCCAGTTTTTGTTGCTCCAGAAGAAAGTTTATTTAGCAAAGTCGCCGTGATAAAAGTTGTTTGTGTTTCTCAGTGTCACAAGATAGGCTGTCAGGTTTTATAACCCTTTCAATTGAGCACAAGCTAGCATGACAGATAGCTTATTTATAACGTATTAACACTTTGCTGCCGAAAATGCAAGAGACATTAACATTTGATAGACATGTCCGTTCTGACATTCAAGAAATTATATAGATGAAAACGCCTTTGGCATTTGGCAAATAGAATTAATCAAACATATGAAAAGTTGATCCAAGAAATGTTATTAAATGTATGACACAAATGTAAAGGGCGAGTTTGCAAAAATTTTCAGCTAGTACTCCGGGACCACCTATCATTTGCCGAAAGGCGACCTCATTTGACATACATGTTGACAGACATCTTGCCAATAATACGGCGGCTTGGGTATGTTCTCACTAGGGAGCTGTTATATTTATTTATCTATTTATTTATTTATTCATTCATTCATTCATTCATTCATTCATTCATTCATTTATTTATT
>JANTCA010003000.1:0-31592 GCA_024741275.1 Chironex yamaguchii | reverse complement strand
ATTCAATATGTATAACCTTCAACAAATAAACACTTTTTAATGTTTGAAATAATTCTTCAAAAAACTCTTTCTCAAAAACAATTATTCTAAACGTTAAAAAGTGACTATTTCTTATAATTTCTTATAATTTCGCATAAATGGTGCTATCTTCACCAGCATAAAGTACAAAGTACAGAGCGTTGATAACAGAATCACAGAAAATGAAGACTGATTCTCTGTTACTACACACAATACTCTGTCTGAAACACACATACATAAATACATACATTCATACACATACATTCATACACACATACATAAATACAAACATGCATACATACATACATACATACATACACACACATACATACACACACATATACATACATACATACATACATACATACATACATACATACATACATACTTACATACATACTTACATACATACATACTTACATACATACTTACATACATACATACATACATACATACTTACAAAGGCTTAAGCAATTATATTCGAGTACACTGACTTTCTTATCAGAACCGAGTAAGAACTGAGTAAATATGTACCACATGTATGCAATAAAATATATCAGCATATGCCAGATACTTACAATAACATATTACCAAATGCCATTAAACCCATTAGATCAAGCGCTCTTAAATACCATGTAGCTGTATTGTGTAACTCACCTGCAACTTTTTAATTTCCTTTTTAAGGTCTGTCTCGTATTTCTCTTTCTGGTTAGAATTTGTTGCAGTCTGAACCTGATTATCAAAAAACGACGAAAGATCAATGTGACAGAATTGCTAGTTGTTAATATACCAGCAAAATGCTGGTGTATTTAAAACTGCTTCCTTGCAGTGTAGACACTACGAATATTGCAACGGCTCTAATAATCCTTCAGGACTATTCTAATTTGAGATGGCTAAAATGCAAGTGGAGGGGAGGGGAGAGGGGGTTTCAAGATAAACATCAAGACCATAAAATTGTATTGTTATATATATAACAAACGTTAAGAGGAATTTCAATCTCTTGATTTGTGTTGAAACATTAGATACATGCTAATTTCACAAAATTCTTGCCTTTTACTCCAACCTCTTTGTTGAAAAAGATAAGACAGAACTAACTGAAATGAAGATCAATTTTAACTTTTTGGTTGCTGATGGTGGGCTTAAAAAGGGACAACATTTGGTCTCTTCTACCTTTTGCATATACTTGAAGTTACTATATATATATATATATGTCAAGAGCTCAATCATCCAAGTTTATTAAATATATATATAAATTACAAGAAATAAACACTTTTTAACGTTTCAAATAATTCTTCTTCAGTCCCCAATAAAAAAGAAAAAATGTGTTGGCAAAGTATGATTCAATGTTTACTCTCTAAGATAGCATGGTCATCTCAAGAAAACATTATTCAGTATAAATGTGCATGTCAGCTCACAACTGCAGTCAGTATGAATGGATTACACTCTCATGTTATAGACACCATGAATGACCTTATGGTGATCTATCCTATGACAGACCCTGGCATTATATAAGCCGACTTTTGAAGCTCCTCTGGTTGAAGCCTCTGATAAAAGATGAACAACATCTTAAACCAGATCTGTTATCAAATTGTAAAGCAGTATTTGGAAGTTGCCTAAAAAAACCACCATTTTGGATTATGAATATTGAAAGAATGTGTTACGAGTCCATCAATAGAGTGGATCAAGTATCTTTATATAATACTTATGCTATTGCACAATTCAAAACATCTTGCCTTGATCAACATCTATCTAGTATATTAGTCTCCTAATATGTGTGGAGAGTTATTGTAATTACATACAAAGACACAGGATTTATACGGAAAGTCATTCAAAAGTTGACCATTCATTATGTTGACAAGATCAACATTCAATTTTAGCAAATGCGATTTGAAGTGACAAAGTGTCCATTACTGCATGTGCTTATTTTCGTACTGAGCAACTTCTATTTTCTGTGATTTTTTAGAACTTTTCATTCTATCATGCCCTAACGTACAGTAAGCTCTTGTCTAGGCAAAGCAGTATATATTCAGTGTAAACAATTCAAGTTCTTTACCCAATACCTTGAAACATCAGGCTTTGGTCCCAATTTCTCACAAATTGTAAACAATTTGATGGGACAAGGAATTCAAAATTGATTTCAATTTACCATAACAAAAAGGCAGAACAAAAGGTCTGCTAAAAGAGTTTGGGAGTTCCAGCTTTTATAAAAAGCACCCAGAAGAATAAAAAATATGGTAACAATATTGTAACCTTAAAAGTGATATTTCTTTGATACTGTGTATTATATGACAACTATCCCTTAAACTATTGCTCTAAATAAGAAAGGCCGTGCCATCAAACATTTTTACTATCACTTTTTCATACTTTTTAACAGCTTTTGGAATAATATGCTCTAAACTTAAAATGAATAGAGGATAATAGATACAAAATATGTACAAGGGTTTCTCTAAGCAAATTTTACCATGAGCAAACCATATATAATCATATCTGATGAAACCACCTGATTTAACAATAATTTTGCTGTAAACCTATTTCTATAATTACCACATATGGAAACAATGCTTAATTCTGTGACATGATTTGTTGAAAGGTTTAGAGTTAACTATAAAGTTTGTGGCTAAGTGACTTGGTGGAACCAAAAACCATGAGTTTTTGCTGATGCAGTAGTACAAGCTAAGCACGGTCACGGAATAGCCTTAAAGAGTTTATTTTACTTACAGTAGATAATGGGATCTGCCTAAAAATTAAACAAGGACAATATTACATTCAGTTACATTTACCACTGGTTGCCAAAAAAGACTAGGCACACATGTAAAATTTGTCTTTACTGGTATGTGCATGTTTATCATGAGATAAGAATGATGTATACAATAACTTGTTAAACAAAAGGACATATTGATTTTTATTTCTAACATGTAAGCTATGCAACATACTTTAGTCTGTAATGCATACTATGAATGAAATTCAATGTGCACATATTTTGAAATTATTCAACTTGTGTGGACATATTTAATCTTTTCAGAAATTCTACCAGAACCTCCTGGTAGGATTTTCTCAGTCCACAATATTCTGCTTATTCGAGTGATTCTAAAAACTTAGTTTCAGCATTTATTTCCCACATATTATAACAGTATAATAATGCTGATTTCACATAATATCTTGCCAATCTAATTTCAATTGCTAAGGAAAATTAATGAGAGGCCAGTACAGCCTTCAGTTGAATTTCAGATTTTGCTATTCCAAAATTTTTCCTAATAAATTTCTACCGGTTTTCTAAAGGTTTTGACCACCATATGAAAACCCCTTTACTTGTTCGAATTTCATACAATTGCTAAAATATTGCCTAATGGGTTAGTGATTTTTTCTTCACAATGGCAATGGTCTTTGTATTTCTGTCATTCATTGCTAGTCTATAACAGCTAATGCTTTGCTTTGATATGTTAAAGGTCTTCGCCATTCTCAGCATGAATCACTGTATTATCTACATAACATTTATTGTTGATAGTATGACCACCAATACATCTACCAAATATTTTTCACTGTTTTAAAGACAAACTCAAATTGGATCCAAATTCATGTATACTGGCATCATCCATCATTTTACTCTGATTTCTATTAGACAAGATCTTTGGAATTAATTTGGTGACAATATCATAATGGTCATAGATCACCAAATTTTGTTAGCTTTAGGCTCTTTTGGAGGAATAGCAAGAAAACACTCTACTAGATATTTTGGAAGAATAACTGTCACATACATTATATTGCAAAGATTCCTTAATTTTAAGTCGAAAATGAAACTTACGTATACCTGATGAAAACTATCTAAAATGTAATTAATGAACACTATATATGTACATAATTCTGCTTAACCTTAACTGTTCATTAACATTTTTGCAGCACAATTTTCATTTCATGCATTACATGTACAATAATAAAGAATTAAAAAATTGTCAAGTCTTTATCACAGATATTTTAATGAGTCAAGCTTCCTATTTTCTTGGATGTTGCCAATGAACCTATCTTTATTCGACAGTTTAACGTTTGTAGCAATAGAAGAACTAATATCTTTCTTTTCAATTGCAAGGTTTTATACTTGGGTGAAGTTTCCTGCTTTAGGCACTTTTTTACTTTAAGTTTGGATTTTATTACATCTTCTTACAATATTTTTCCGACAGTCTCCTTAGGCTTTAAGAGGACCTACCCAGTATACTTTGTTCCACCACCTTCAGGTTCCCTCACTTCTATTGTTCAATCAAAATTCCCAAGGTTATTGCTAGTATGATCTGTAATCTCTTATAACTACACTAAAACATACCACTAAACAAAACGACTTGAAAACCTGGGGAAAAGTTATATGATTTAAAAAAACATGTAAAAGTTATATACATACAAACCAGCTGGAAATCAAGTCATAATAACTTTTCTACCTCGTGCATCTGAGGAAAACGTAGTATTATATGGAATAAAAAGATGATCATGATATGATGGTTACAATGATGAATATTTATGTCAGAAATTGGGACAGAATGTAGATCGCAGACAAACCCAACATAATAAACACAATGAGCTTATCTCAAAGTAATCAACAATTTAGAATCCCAAAATTGCTCATCAGGATATAAATTGTAGCACTGTAAAGTGTTAGAAAATCAGAGTTCTAGGATTCTACTGGCCTCGCACCTTACCATAATAAATAATGATACCATGCACCTATACATATTCATATCAACACAGTCTTAGGATTCTATTGTCCTCATTCACGACAATGTATCATGCATTTAAATAAATACATCTATATCAACATAATGAACACAATGTACTTTAGATCATGTACGTAAACTTTAATTGGCAATGATTTATATTATCGAGAATGTTAATATTATTTTAAGGCTACATTCTGTTCACATAATCATTCAGTTACATAGGTGACACAGTCTCTATGTTTTGATCGACTAGTAGAGATGATAATATAATCCTAGTGAGCCAAGGACAAGGACATTTTCTCAATGGCTTCAGTATGGGGACCAGGCCATCACCTCTGGAGAGGATTTGGGATGGTGACTGTCAAAGAAATTATCTTGTTGCTCTCTAAACAATATTTGCTGTCATGCCATCTCCCACAGCATTTAATTCATAATCTGATGACAGTCCAACCTCAACCATGCAATTTTAAAAAGTAATTTTCAATGTTCCAGCATCAAATCAATCTCTTAACTCACCACCAATATTTAAGTGGCAAATGGAAAGGGTGTATTTTAAAAATACTATAATTACCCTCAAGAATATTAAGAAATGATTAGAGATTCCAAACATAGACAAGATCAATTCATGCTTCACTGAGGTTCATCATGAGCTAAGTGCCACAATAATTCATGGTTGACGACATTATCATTGACCTGTACCCTGATTGTGACAATACAATTTAACTCACTAACCTTTAGTCAAAGCTAATACGGACTGTTAAAATGGCACTCAACATAAGCAGTCAGTAATGATAGAGCATTCTACTCACTCACTCACTCAACCAACCAGCCAACCACCTAATACTAACCAATGTAATTTTCAAGGACTTAAGAATCTACCATATAATCTACTAGAATCAACAATATACAAAATACTAGAATCTACAATCTGAAGCCATATAGGAATGACCAGACTGTCTGCAATGATTTGTCATATTCAGACATGCCATATCCTGATCATGATAACCAGACATCATTGGTATTAAAACTGGAAGAGTTCACCTACTAATTTACATGGCACTGAAAAAAAATACCACTAAAACACCTCGAAAGATCCTTTTGTAGCAATCTACTTTCACTATCTCTCAGCTACCACTGATATCTACTGTGTTGTCAAAGGTTATGAAATGTTTGACACAGTACACTACAACTAAATTTAACATCTTATAGTATTCATTAGAACAAAATGTCTGGGCAACTTGACAGATGTGATTTTAGAGAATTTTTTTTTTACTTTAGTCACAAGTTAAAACACACGTTAACTTATATTTTAATTAGGGCTTTTCTTGTAGTAATTCAAGTTTAGTTTTCATTTTTCTACAAAATAACAAAGAATTTGTTTACAGGTTACTGTTATTATTATCACAATCATTAGAGCTTGCTACACGCATTGTGAACGTGGTAATTGGAAACAATACACTTCAAATGGTTATAGTAATGATCCTGTCAGCGTGTCGTTACTTCGCACACTGCGGTTACATACCTGCAGTCTCGACCAAAAATATACAAAACTGTAGAAATTTACGGATGTTTTTGTCAGAAAAACTGCCACAACGTACCACTGTATGTTACATTCTTACGACTAGGAAAATAACCTACATAACAAAAGAAAGGTGCAAATATGTGTCAAGCTGCTTCGGAAAAAGAAAACACTTAATAACCAATCATGTTTGTAACTGTTAAAACTGCGAATCCACGAGAATTGGGGAAAGCCATGGCAATCCCATCGAAATGTGAGGACGTAAGTCAGTTCTTAGAACTTACCTTCTGCCAAATGTCTTCAAACGCCTCGACTCCTTCGCTGACTCTTTTGAGACATCTCTCTATCTCCCCTAGAGCAACAAGCGCAAAATAATTATAACGTAGTCTCACGAGTACTGCGATGTTTAAAACTATGTAAAAAGTGGCTGAACTAGGACTAAAACGTTAAATCGATCGTTCTGAGGTAAAAATTTCAAATCCGCCCGCCACACGTACCTTGAAGCTTTCTCTTGTCCGCCATTATCTAGTAATAATAGAGACACGAATACACATACCGAACTATATAGGGCTTTAAGAAGGTGGGGAAAGAGGTTATTTGGAAGACACGAGGCACCTCGCGGCCAGTTAACCCTTTCTCGTCAACTGAAGTTCTTATAATTTTAATATTTTATTGCACCTTTCTTGCTGGCTTACACTTTGACAGCACACTACGCATGCGTGATAATGCTAGACATTGGCACGACAGCCCGCAAGTCCTCGGCTCTAATTTGGACATGGTGCTGCAAACTGTGTCCTCGTTTGGAAGTTAGTAAAAGGAGCTATATGGAGGCACCTGACGAGCAAGACCTGATAGCTACAAGTTTGAATTATTGGATAAGTGGGAAAAAAACTCGCGATATTGAGTAAGCTATGTGTATCATGTTGCATTTTGAGCCAGGTAATGGACACTTGCAAGATAGAACTTGTTAATAGAAATACAATTATTAGCACTTCAGTTATGGTGTCTATAATATTTATTCCAACTTTTTCTGACTTTGGATTTGTTTTACAACAGGGAAATTCTAGACGTGAAATTGTAAAAGAGTATATGTTAATAATTCACAAATACATTGCCTTACCAGACATCCAGCAGAGATACCGCAGTTTACAGTGCGTTTTTATACAGCAATCTGCTCTTAACAACTTGTTACTGAGGTTGGTACTTTGACAGAAATACTGAGTACTTTTTACGAATATTTACACCTCATTTTTTGCAGTGCAATGATAAACCGTAGGACTAGCCTTCCTGCCATGGGAGGCCCCACCAGGTTAATCAGCTCTGAGGACCTTTTTACCCAACGATATGGCCTAGTCTCCCCGTTTTCCATCTCCCACGACGAGGACGGTAGACTTTATGGGAGACTGTTTCAGATAAGAAGTAAAAGTTTTCTGACAGTAAATCTTTTCCTTCTATTTTGCTTTTACGAAAATATCAAGAACTAAAAGTTCAGGCCCATTATGCAACCTACGAAAAGAGGTGGGATCTTGTTCTCTATGAATTGAAAACACTGTTGCTACATTGCTCGGTGTAAAAGAACGTTTAAATTTAAGAAACCTTGCCAATTATCTGCTTTAGGGTCGTAGGTTTAACCGAATTTTCTTAATGTGGCTCAGAATCACGAGGATTTAGTTCCAATATTGTTCAATATCTAGATCTATTTAGATGAATTAAAGTCCATATGCTTTGTGGAAGATCAGAAAGATTCAAAGGCACTTGGAAGTCATTGCTTATTGGTATATTTGATGTTACTAGAGGTGAAAATGTTTACTGGAATATTTAATTTGATAAGACTTTAATTCATGAAAACACTTGAAAGCAATACAGTAAATATCAAGAGTCATGGTCCCCCCGATTCTCCAGGCTGGAGAACCTGTGTCATCAGATTTAAATTTAAATCATTCACGTTTAAACAGGAAGTACATTAAAGTTGTCGGAATAATTGGGGGTGACTAAGCTTTAGTTCTCTGTAGCTTTTTTCTCATCTCAATAGGTCCAAACCTTTCGAAGTTCTTAAGTATTTCCTAGCTGCATGTTTACAATAAAGTTGGGATCCCTGTTTATCCTGGAAATCAGTCTGGATCTGCTTGTTGATATTTGTTCATACTTTGTATACAACATTGTGTTTTAAAGGCGGGATAAGATACATGTGAATGAAGCATTTGGATACAAAACGAGTCCTTTGACAACTGAATGTGTCAGCACATATGAGATGAACCTATAATCTCAAATATAGTTCTTTGACGCTGAACTTTAAGGATCCAGGTACAAATTTCTCATAAGATTTCACTTCAAGTTTTGCCCCTTAGAATTGGCTTTATTAAAAGTAAGGTTCCTTCCTGGACAATAAGAGTTCTCTTAGATTCAGTGATGAGGTATAAAGATATTAATTGAAGCTAACAGATGGGTAACAAAAAGTAAATTTTGAAAGAAAAAAAGCCTTAAACTCCCGAGAAGCATAATGATTTGCATAACAGAACTATCGCAGAAATTTTTTTGGTTTTCTAGACACTGAGATAACGAGATGAAACCTTCTCACATTTTATGTGTTGGATCAAAATTTGCAAACAAGAGTGGCCAGCGGCAGTCATAACCTTACTTCTGTTCATTTAACTTGTCTACTTCTGTCTGTAACTAGTGAAAATTGCTTTAAATGGATACATTGTAGGCGTAAAGTACATACTGTTTATATGTGTATTAATGTTTGACATAACTCTCATTTATTCAGAGGTAGCTTAACACTCAACTTTGTCCTTATAGGAAGCAACCAGTATCTCAATTTTACTACGCTACTTGAAAAACAATGGAAACAATTCATTGCATTTTTCTGTTGAAAGCAAGATGCTACAAACTTGTGAAGGTTATAGTAGGTGCTTTTAAAATAAATTTAAAAAACGTTGCCATATTCCGGATTGAAATGATTGATCTTCGTTATCTAAGATTCGTTACTCGACGCACTATTGTTAGTCATAACAAGACTGATCACTGTTCCCAACACAAAACAGAGGAGCGATCATGTTTGCATATAGAGGTTCAATCATCACTATAAACTAACAGAAACTGAAAGACATTGACTTCAACTAACGTTCTCATGACACCTTTTCTGATTTTTCTTTTCCTTTTCCTATCTTTTTCTAATTTTCCTTTTGTAATTTGTATTTTTCTCTTCTATTTTCTATTATATTTTTATTATATTCCAATATGTTCTTTAAACCGACCTTGGTATCAGTCAAATTACTACTTAGCTTCTTTTTTTCTCTCAGTCTGCAGCAGAGCTAAAAATGTGTATGCCAAAAGCTTTTTAGTTGAGGTTTTCCTCTCCAACAGAGTACCTAAGTTACAACTATCAAATTAACCTGTCTTACATTATTTTCAACAAACTTAATTGGTGTAAATTATTCCTAATTTTTGTTAGAACAAAAGCTTAGCAATTTTAACTTACCAATCCTGTGCTGCAACAGGACGACATTGATAGACACTTGCAATGAAAATCCATGACAAAACGACACCCTTGTTTACAAAGAAAGTACAAAAGATTTTCATTCAATAGAATGTCCATTTCAATACAGAGAATTTTAAATGTTCGAATTCGAACTGGGAGTTCGAACATAATAAATCGATTTTTAGCAACAAAGACGTAAAGCAAGCCTAAGAAAAAGTCAAGGATAATAAGCATTCTTGCCGGATGCTACTACTGCTTGGGTATCTATCATGATGTATTGGTGATTCAACTGCCAGGTGGTATGTGGGTTTGACGCTTGACTTCCGTGCATCAAGTCTCGAACCGTCAACCGGGTACTAGTGACCATGCAGATATTAAATAGTGGGTCTCAAAAAACAATTGATGTTGACCTGCAGAGATACCGTTAGAGACATACTATACAGTAGTTTAAAAATTTACTATTCAGAGCAATCCAGGTACTTATAATTAACAAAATACTTGTCTGTATTAGTGCCCTGTTGTTGCTACTTTGCAATAAAAACAGTTTACATACAACTTACAATCTTCAAATTTTACTACGTGGTGTCCCTGTTACAACATGAGTTTGCTTCCTTTGTGGCCTTCAAAAAGATTCCATATTTTGTGGTCCTCAGTATCTCAGACTACTTCATTACGTTAAAAGTTCTTGGTATTTGCATAACAAGTTTGCACTCCTTCTGTGTATGCTCCTTGTAAAATATTTGTGTATGCTCTTTAGGAGCACTTTCGTAGAAAATATCATGTTTTACAGTGCTAATGTTAATTGACGCTTTTATGTCTATTAAAGAGATTTGCAGTTAGCTGAAGTTTAGGGATCTCTTCTAGTACAATACAAATGCAATGCATTAATCTTGTAGCTCTTTTATTTAATTTCTTTAAAGCATTCAATTTTACGTTTTGGAGACAAAAGGGAATAGCATATGCATCATGGGCAATTACTGATTTGCATTGTTTTTCCTAAAATCACTATTTTTGCCGAAAATTTAATCTTCTTATTTTAGTTCACTAATTACTCTGCAACATTTCTAACTTGCTTATTTCATTTCAGATTATCACTAATGGTTAGCTAAGGGCAGCCGTGGCTCGGTGATCAGAGACCAGCCAGGTATCTGTGGTGTCAGGAAGGGTATCCGATCTTAATTGCCCCGTGCCACAACAAATTCGTTACACGATGAGGCACCGTCAAAACCCCCAATTTACATTGTAAATGTACAGTCAATTCTCTAAAACAACATTATTTTACTTTACACAAATATGTTTTATATGCCTCTCCTTATTTCCAAATCTCCATTCAACAGAAGTAAAAAGATAAAAAACAAACAAATAAAGTAAAAAAAATGAATAGAAAAATAGTTTATATGAAACGTTTGAGTACGATGGAAAGTACTTGAAACCAAGTCTCCATTAACAGGACACCAGAGAACATAAGCTACAAAAATACAAAAATTGCAGGCAATCTCTACACAATATCATAAAATAAAACATAGTAAGGTTTTAAAGTGCACTAGGTGTTAAAAAGTCTTAATGAGTTTAATGTAACAATTTTTTTGTACGGAATATTTTAAAACTTCAGTGTTTAATTGAATAAGATCCCTTCCCAGCTATCACTGCTCTCATATCATTTTGCTGAGCATTGTCTCTGGGTATTATTTTCGACAACTTGCTATAATTGGTCTTTCATGTCATTATTTCTTTCTTTGTCACTTATTGTTAGCAACATACTTTTTCAACTATCTTTCTGATCGAATTTCAAGGCAAATGGTTCAAGAATCTTGCTTTCTTGTTCATCTATCCACTTAGGACATATTAGGTCATGGAATATACCACATATGCTGGGAATTAGAAACAGACCAGTTAGAAATTTTGAAGAACTACCTACAAGCACCCTGAAAGCGCACACTTCCCGCAGGCTAGCATAAGTATTCAAACACAAATGGTTTTCCTCCCGATGATTTCCTCGCTCGTAACTTTCATGAAGATAACATTACCAAATTTGGAAAAAGGTTATCTCCCAAAACGCGTCCTCGCTAGCACTAGGAAGGATTCATTACCAAGAAAGTATTTCAGAATTCAGAATTTGATTCAAGTCATTCCCCAAAACTAAGCTGCTGGAGCCAGTCGGACAACAAACATATCCTGAAAAATTCAGAACGATACATTTGGAACTTTTGGAGAATTTTGCAAAATATCCAGCCAACAAACAAACGAACCAGCAGCAGCTGGGAACCAAAACGAGTTACTAATACCAGAAAACATTTTCAGAACAACGCTCCAAATTTTGTTGGTTACCCCTATTTTGGCAAAACTGATCGATTTCTAATCATCTGAGTTTTTATCAGTGTTTTCACTTAGGTTTTAAATAAAGTTTTATTTGACAGAACATCTTGCTTTGATGTTTTTGCTCTTATTTGAAATAATCGAGTACTGATAGCCACACTACTAACTCTCACAAATTATAAGCACGACGTTTGATTAGCATATTTCACAACAGGAATTGCATCACAAACAAAGGCAAATATGATGCAATTTTGAAATGTTTCTGTCCTTTCACTATTAAAACTGGCGGATAAATAGCATGACCAAGAATGGAGAACAGCTAACATTTCAATGGGAAAGAAATGCAAGCGACTTCATTCACAGAATTAGGTGAAACACAATAGCCTTGGGATGCCTATGAGTGTTATGGTATCATAGTAAACAAAAATTGGAAGTGTCTCTTCATATAGAAGATAAATAGCTCTGATTTTCACAATTCTGAAATTTTGTTATGTAATTTGTTTTGCTACAGTTACTTGGGGAGGAAAATGCTAATATCTTATTAGCACTACCCGCCACCTCAGAAACAAACCAATAAAAATTGTTGATGATCATATAATTTCCGGAGGTAATAAAAATGTTTTGGATAAAGAAGTCAATTTATGACAGTACCAAAGACTGGGATATGACTACTTGTAAAAATCAAATCCAAACAGAAAACTTTAAACAAATTGAGTGACTAGTTTTTCATTTTAGAGGAAGTTTTTTTGGAAAAAAGCAATGAACAATTAAAGAAAACGTTTAATATGTTAGTGACAGTAAATATGACACAAGCAAAATGTAGTAGAAAAAAAGCAAAACGTTTCAAATAAAAAGAGAAACTCTAATCTCATCTTGTACAAAGTAAACATTTTCAACAGAAATTTAAATCAAGTGAGTTGTAGAATAGGACTGTGAGGTTTTAAAGTAATAAGCTTGAAACAAAAGTTAAATCAAGTGAGAAACTTGGGATGCTGCAATAATAACACCATAAAAGTCTTTTACAAGAGCCATGGAGCCACAGCTAATACAAAATTCGGGTTTCCATATAGAGTCACATTGGGAGAAGTTGAGAGTACAGATGAATAATCTTAATATTGATTTTATGTCTATAATAAATGTATTAAAAATGAACCATTCATGACTGACATAGAAATACAAAATATAATGGCTATCGTTGTTTCCTAGCAGCAAAGAATATGAGAGTACTAGTCATGAAGGTGGTGTATGATAGAATTAACGCTTGTCAAGTACGTCAGTCAGAGTAGAAGGAGGCTGAAGGTGGATACGAAATTTTGCTAAAACGAATATTTTTAGGCACATAGGGTAGAAGCGTGTTCCAAAACAACTTTGGATTATAAGTTTAAAAAGCTTCACTGAGAACGACTGACTTTGAAATTATAATTTTAATTTTAAATTTACATCTTATTAAATTAGAGCATCAAAGCAGGGAACATAATCAGATTATAGATTTACTTGATTCAGTCTCAATCTTAGTAGATCTCTTTTATAAACACTTTTGATGCGCTTATAACCATTTTTAGCTTGGTGCACGAGACCTTTGTAATCTAATTCCCGTTTATACATGACAATTTCAAATTTTCAGTGATTTACTGGACTATTACATTGGAGTTTTCCAAGACTAGAAATGTATGCCTATTTTTTAAATCTATATCTATACATTATCACAGCGCAAGTTGGTCGAGTTGAGTTGAGTGAACTTTGGTCGTGATTTAGCAGATTTTGAATATCTGCATGATTGCTGCATTGCTACAGAGTTTCTCCTACATTCACAAAAGATGTGCGAAGCTAAAATATTTTGGAAATCATAGATAAATAAAGGGGAATTTGTCATTCCTTCAATAAAAGCTTCTTCCTTATCTGTTTTCATAGTCTGCTTTAAGGTTGACGCCAGCGTCATTAGACAGGTTATATCACTGTAAGCCTTTTACGTTGGGAATGCTTAGATTTTGGAAGCAGTGCTCGTAACTAAGAAAACATTGAACAAGCAACTCCGTTAAAACAAAAACTATGATGTCTGCAAGAAAATGATCTGCTGAATACATATCTATCGCTAAGAAGTACGACTCGGAGGTTTTCAAAGCAACATTATTGTTATTTAACAACAGAGGTCAGAATAAATTCAGTTTCAATAGCTTTTGTACATGACGAATGTTGACATGCAGGACTGAACATCAAGATAGGCTGAAATAATGGGCGCCGGTCCCTCCCTACAGTCATTTGGTGTTCATGCAAGGAGATCAAGTAGACAGTACAACGTGACCGTTCTACCAATAAATTCAAAAATTGTGACATATTTAACACAGTATGTGCCTTTGTTTTTGGTTTGGGGTCCTTTTTGCCAGTGTGCATCTATGTCTGTGTACCTCTGTAAAATTTATTTAGGTCTGGTTCAGTGCCTTCCATTACGTTAAGTACATCAGAAATGAAAAACAATGCAAAGCAAAAAGCGCTTAGGAGATGTCTTGTTTAAGCCAGTGGCTGGTACACATCCCTATGAAAACCTTGTGTTATACGTCATCTTAACATTAGACATACACAAAGCGCCCCAACAATCTTTCTCACTTTGGTAGTTGAGTTACACTCATTTTTAAAGAGCATTCCGATATTGCTCAAGAATACTTGGAATAATCTGTATTTTGTACTCATGGCATGTTGACAACATGTGCATCCAAAACAAGCAATAATACATAGAATATGGAAATAGCAAGAAAGCCAATGAGTAGAATATATACACATGTAGCATCTTCCTTCTTTTATTCCATTTCAAAAATAATGTCATAATAATGTCTCCTCTACTCATACAAATTCAATCTAACTGCATTGTAAAACATAAGATGAGAAACAACGGTCTGTTCACGGATCATGACTTACGAATTTCACAAACGTCTCCTTCACATCCATTGCTAAGGGTCATTAACCAAATGAAGATCGATGATTTTTTGCAATTGCGGATTCTAGTTTGATGACAATAGCTATAAACATGACCACATTCTTAATTTTGACAATGTATTTTCTCTAAATCTGTCTTTTGCCAATCATTTTTATGAGTTAATTCTAGCTATAATGAACTATAATCTTCTCTAACAGGCATATTACGGATAAATTAAATTCATGACTGTGAAAAGTATTTCTCTCAATATACAGCGTTGAATAGTTTCTTTTCCATTCGATGTCCTGGAAATGTAGTTCAAATTTATTATTTCCAATTGTTTCACGGCTTCTTCGAAAAAAATGGTACTCTAACAAAAACGGGGCGTCGGTCACGTCTAACTGAACCTCACAAAATGGGACCTTAGAAACTTTGAGAGAAAAGCCAATCAGTTTTTTACTCTTAAAAAGTTCTTGTGAAACAATTCCATTCAAAAGTTTGCTAACAAAATTTGTTGCAATAACGTCAAGTCATAGTATCACAGTCAAGCACTGATGTACATTAGAAAGCAAAAGGGAGGACGAGAAGCAAAGAGAAACTCTGGAATGTTGTTTGAGTTAGGTGCTTACAAAAGAAAAATGATAAGGAAACTGCTATCGAAATTTGAGAAAGCTCTATTCAAAATGAACTGAAAGAGAAGACACAGGAGACTTTGAAATCTTGGCAAGGCAAAACATTATAGAAAATGACGTGGTTCAGTCTTCCAAAGCAAGATGCAATAAGAATTGCTTACTGCGTATTATGTAGTCTTTTATGTTGATACATTATCGGATTTAGGAAGAATCTAGAAATGAACAATCTTTTTCTGGTAAAATCGCTTTGAAAATTTGAGACATAGCGCTGAAAACATACTTAAAACTTTTGCGTTTGACACTTTTCAGAGCATCAATCGTAAGAAATGAAAGTATAGATATATGGCAACATTTTTATACGAAATATCTATCAAAACCGGCCAATCTTAAACAAGAAAGGAAAAGGAAACCAAGAGAAAATGAATATACAAAGCAATGTTGGAAGAGTTCCAGTGAAAAAACGAACTCTTTCTGACTGCAGAGTACTGGTATTGGAGTCTGTCTCCATTGAAGCAGTCCAGTGTGAAGGAGCTGTTTTCCACGTATGTTGTATAGTCATACTGTTGAGAAATGCTTCAAAATCAGAGTTGGTTTCTTCCCATTGTTAGGGATGAAATGACAGTTTGAAGAGATCGTGGGAAGCAAATCTCAAACATCAGAGAGGTAATTCTCACAAGAAGTGTCGATAGAAATGGCGTAAGCTTCAAAGACGCTTAAGAACAGACACTTGTGCAGCATTGCCGATCAACAAATACATTTCATCTGAAGATGAAAGGTGTTGCTTGAACGAATCATCATTGTTTTCATTTTTCTTGGAACAAGGGACTTTGCTTTTTGCAGGTGTATGGAGAGGATTGATTATATGCACAACAGCAATTTTCTAGGCACCTTGGAGGTGTTTGCACTTTACGACTCCCCTCTTGGAGAGAACATTACAAAAGTGAATCAAGAAGCAAAGGCTTATTTGGGTGAAAAGTTATTATATTATTTATGATCAATTTAACGTGAATTCATACTAGATGCCTCAAGCATACTCAGTTTTTACCTCTTATGATTGTCTAGTCTAGAATCAAAATTTATATACTAATGATCAAGTAGTTTATCGTCATGACATCATTTGATGATAATTTAAAGTTACAGCTAGACTGAATAGTAATCATATGGGCTTTTTTCATGTTTTTATGTATTCAAAAGTACCTGCAACAGCCAGTGACCAATTCTGTTGTTCTCTTTGTGTTTCCCTGCTTCAGAGCTTGGCACTTTCGTAAGAGCTGCAGTGTGAACAATGCCAGTATGTCAGTTACCAGATGTCTGCCAAAGTCACTACGACTACCCAAAAGAAGAAGTTTGTTTACACAATCTTAGTCTGGTTTCTCCCCTTTAACCTGCCTGGCATGGGTGTCGCTACCAGGGGTTAAGCACCAGCCAGTATAGGTCTCTGGATCAAAGAAACACGCAAGCTAGCCCACGACGACAACGTGTAGTGTAAAGAAGTAGTGACAAAGCAAAAGAACACGAAATGTCGATATAGTCTATGGCCGCTACCTTTTATGTTGCTGGTCTCAAAAATTTAATTCTGTTGAGCATACTGAGTTCCGTGATTGTTTCAGATGTCATACGCTGAGTATATTATCTTTCATTTGACTGACCATGAGAATACTGAAAACGTTTGACTCGAAGTCGAACCTGTATCTGTTATTAGTTAATTATGTAAAATTCGTACATAACATTTTAAGTACTTCTCTTTGATAATTCGTTTATCTGAATCTGCCCAACAGTGGGATGACAATCCAATTGCCTTTGGGCTAAAGAATTATATCAATCAGTGACCTACCAGATCTCAGACTTGGGAATGCCATTGTAGATATAGCATACCTTTCAGTTCTTAATTTGCTATTATTATTAGATTCAACATTTCTACGAACTGCGGAGTTGCAAATTTTAATTACGTATTTGTCTTCCGTTACTGCGGGCATTCAATGGTCTTTTTCGTCTGTTTATAATCTTTCAAGCATCACACTGATAATTTCTTAAACATTCTAACGTAAAGGATCCTGCACTGCTCATAAAATCCTAGGTAGTCCACAACATCTATAATTTTTTTCACAGGAGAGCTTTGTTCTTCTAAATACGATAAAATTTCAAATGAGAAGTATCAGCTGTTAGCTGTTTGTCTTGACATCGTAATACTTCTTTCAACTTCGTCTAGTTTTAAACCAATTTTGAATGTTCTAGTAGAAACGTACTCAAGTTTACAGCTGTCTACTTAGAACCAAACACAAAAAATTTTTTCCCAAATTGATGTTCACTATACTAGGCCGATAGATAAATCGAAAAGTTCAAAAAGTTTTGTCTGGTTCTACTTATTTCTAACAATATTTTTTTTTATGAAATCATTATGTTCCTTGTAGTCCTTTGGTCATGTAAATTTGACAATCTTACGTTTCCCATAAATACTTGAAATATCAAAGGCTGAAAGTATTACTGAAAATGTGCAAAATAAATCAAAAATTGAAAGGAGAAAACGAAATTCAAACGTTTAATTTGAGATAAGAAAGACATTTTTGTCGCACGCTGGCAATTAAATCTGTGTCGTCTTAACAAAGAGAATGTTAGGTGTTTCGATTAATTCACAAATGCCTTTTTGGCCGAAAAGCAATATCTAGTTATGGTGGTTGTAGTTCGGCTTCCATTACATCTTCAAAAGTTGTGGTGTTCAATGTCTCTTTATGAGTAGGTAGTTGAACGCACGCCAATAAAATATCATTTAAGAAATCCCATTCTACATTTTTTGTTTCCTTGGCTAAAAACACAACAAAGACTTCCTGACACTGTCAATAAGATACAACATTGATTTCAAAGTTGATTAAATTTTTTTATTTGATTTTAGATGAATGCAGCAATCTTACATCATAGCAAAAATTGAAACTATTGCATTATCAGGTGGATATACAGCAACAAATGACAGAAGCCTAGAGGAAATAGCACTTGAAAAAGATACAGACCCTGAAAACTTTGTGGCAAGTTTACTTGTCTAAATGTTCCACCTTCACTGCTGCGGACGTGTTTCCTGGGAGTCACAAGGCACACGTTTTCTTGACCAACCAATCACCATCAATTCATAAGTAGCTCGTTAATCTGGTTGCCAAGAAAGAACTTCAGAAATACATTAATGACCTCACTGTGGAAGAAACTCCGATGAAAAATCAATTCGATCTGAAATGTGCGTGTCTTAAGCTCTGTAAAGTTTACTAATCAGAACCGAGATAACATCAAAACTTTCGAACTGGAGAACCAGTTGAATCTGTATACAAAGCCTTATTTTTGCAAAGCAAGTGCCATTTGCGGTTCACAATGATCTTAGCAAAGACTATAAACAAGGCATTGCCAAAGGTATATGAAAACGAATTCAATTCAAAAATATTGTACACCTATGGTTTCTCATCGCAAAGCCTAACTTGTCTGAGCTGTGGATTTGTGGAGATTACTCAGTTGCTGCAAATGGCCAATTGGAACCATCTTCTTCTTCTTCAAGGTTCCGTCAAGGTGGTGACTTGATGGATGAAATCCCTCCAGGCTCTTCTATCTGCTGTTCTTGATCGTGCTTCCTCGTGCCCCAGTCCTATTACATCTCTGATACTGTTGATCCATTGAGTACTCTGTCTTGCCCTATTCCTTGTGCCCTCGCATTTTCCTAGCATGATGTTCTTTCCAGTCTCTGTTGATCCCCTGATTATGTGACCGAAGTATTTCGACTTCTGCTTCTGTATAATGGCTTCTAGTGAGAGCTTCGGCCTGACTGTCTCTAATACAGATTTGTCATTCTGGTAGTCTGCAGAATTCTCTCCAGCACCAGAGCTTATGCTCTATCCTATCTATAAGTCATCTATCCTTCTTTGATCAGACTGTTTTCCTGTCCAGCTTTCGCAGCCATACATTACTGCTGGAAACACCAATACTTGAACGGGTAGTACCTTTGTTTGAATGGTGATGTGTTTGTCTTTCAGGATTTTGTTTAGCTTCTGTAGATTGGTTCTGCCGATACCAAGTCTTGTTCTGATTTCTTTTTCACAGCCCCAATCTCTTACCACCACAGAGCCAAGGTAGCAAGGAACCATCTTAACCTGCTGCCTATCTAGTAACAGATTTTCAGCATTCCCTGTTGTCATCACTTTGGTTTTCTTCAGATATAGTCCCATGTCTTCACTTTTTGCCTCACCTACTCTAGTAGTTCCCACAGGTCAGTTACGTTCTCAGCTAAGAGTGTGGTGTCATCTGCATATCTAAGGTTGCTGTACATTTCTCCACTGATCTGGATATCTTCCTCTTCCTCTTCAAGCCCTGCCATCCTCATGATGTTTGACTGTAGACGTTGAAGGTAGGGAGGCAGAATACATCTTTGTCGTACCCCTTTACAAATAAGGAAACAAACTGTGTCGCCGAACATGGTTCTTACAGTGGCTAACTGTCCCTTATACAAGTTCTTCGTTAAGACAATGAGGTGCAGAGGTACACCTATAACTCCTAAGACATTCCATAGGAGGTTGTGGTCTATGCGGATGAAGGAATTGCTGTAATCGATAAAGCAGAGGTGCATTGGCCTTTGGAATTCCTGGCAAGTTTCCATTATCCATCTAAGGTCTGCGACTTGATCTCTTGTCCTCCGGCCTTTCCTGAAGCCTGCTTGTGCTTTTGACAGCTCACTTCCATATAAGGCTCTATTCTCTTCTGCATAATTTGACTTGTTGATGCATTTTTGGCACATAGAGAAAACTTAGCTCTGTATTGTTAGTGGTCCTAAGGCATATCAAAGTTGACAAAACTCGAGAGTTATAGCCCAATAAACCATCTGTGCCAAATGGCTTGCAGCACCACTGGATATCACTGCATTAAAATTAGAAACTAAAAAGCACTTCGGGAGCGCAGACATTTGTCAAGCATATCAGTACACCCATACTTTCATTTACAACAAAAACAAGTTTATAATTAGTTTATATACGTTACACAACAAAGGACGCAGCGCTCTTTTAAACTTCTGTGGACAAGAAATGAAGATTTGATTTTTCAGTGTCTTTGAAAATTATTTTTTGTGTTAGTTGCCTTCGCCTTTATTCTTTTCCCTAGTAGTGATAAAAATTTTAAAGATCTCCTATTTTGGATTACAGTATCCGGAATTTTGCCACGATCCGAATCCACCTTTGTTATCTTGTAGCACCTGTTGTAGAACCTCTTGTTGATTCTGTTTTTTGTAACCAGTTACCGGGAATATATTTTACGAAACCTACATAACTACGCCATTTACAGGAAGCAATCAGCCTGCTCAGTATCAGATGGCGCTACCTGTGTTACTAGTCATCTCAGGGAGTGACCAACCAACTCACTTTCAAACAAACTGAAAAGAGACGTATAAATACAGAAATCGTCAAGCTCAACGTTTCTTGCAACTCACTGTGGATAGCAGAAAATGCTACATAACGCTCAAAGCGGGGTCAAAGTCACAGATGTTTGGATTAAAGCTGTCTGAAAATTTGCTGCTGTAATATAAAAACATTGTATTGTCAGGTCATATCAATAAATTTGTCTTATCAAGATATTTGTCACACGGACCTACACGCGAAATTAGTGTACTTCAAATAACGATTTTCCCAAACAAAAGCTAGTTAGGTCTGCATTAACTACGGGCCGCTTCTGAACGAGTTGTATGCCTAATGGTTACAAATTTGTTCTGAAGACACAAACTCAATTTACTTTGGATCTAAAGATTTCATACACTATTTTTTCTTCCATAATGCCTGTCATAATCAGCTTTGTACTCAAAATTGTTTTTGATTCACCTAAGTCTTGCACTCGCTGCGCTAAACTTCAATGCTCGTTCCTTACTAGGCATGCAAATACCACTTAGGAAGGCACTATAGAAAAGGTGTGATGCCTTGTATGCTACGATGCGAAAAACATCGAGCTGTCAGTGTCACACTTCATTACACTATGTACAAGCAAAGGCTGCATTAAACCGAACTCTAAATTGTCACGAAGGGGCTTCCAAAGTATACTAAAATAGTCCATAGTTTGTAATATGAAATTGCATGTGGATAACTGCTCATTCTAGGGTCTGGCTCTGGCCAATACACCAGACCATTTTGTATCTCTGAATGCTCCTGTAACCTGGACCAGGGAGGATAATGTTCGTGATAGCAGAAACGCATCAAGTATGTTTTGATACAATGCAGGTGTTTCAAATATATATATATATTTACAACATCTATAGAACTGAAATAGTCCCATTGGCACTGTCAAGACATCAGCTTTTTACGCTGCTCCGCTAGAAGCATCTCCAAATGCTCGGCTCGTTTCTCTGCAGCCTTAAAAAAGCAAAACGATATCAACAATATTTAAAATCTAACTATTGCACTAACATATTATATAGTACAAAAGACTTCATAAAATCCTAATCGTAGATAGATCATGCATCTCTCCTGTTAGAGACCATATTGACCAGTAACTTTGTTGGATCTCAGTCTTATAATCTTCCATTGCCTGGAGTACGCTTTGAAATCCAACAAAGAAAAATTGTGTCCGTCCATCAATTGGAGATATCTGTATGTTAGATATTGATATCAATGTGTTTGAAAAACCTATTTATAATCATCTATTCAAATGAATCGGTTTCTACATTAGGCTTTTATTTGGTGGCTTTAGAAACAGGTATTGTACACAACATGCCCTGTTGAACTTTATGTAAAATTTCCAAACATTACTACACAGAGGTGGGTTTACAAGAGCAATTTTAAAAGACCTCTTACAAGCTTTTGATTGTATCGATCAGGAACTATTACTTGCAAAACTGTACGGCCATGAGTGTTTTGATTAATATCTATTTGTGGCCCTTTAACGTAATATTCTGAAAATATACACTTAGGTAATGTCTGTTGATAATGCTGACTAATGAGTCACGAGATTCTATCTTTAGACATGATGTAATTCTGAACTTAGACATGACATATGTTACATAAATAGATGTACATAAACAATGACCCATGATGACTAAGCAAAATCTATATGAATATAAATATACGTGAGATTGTAATCAAAGTCAGTTTTTTAAGTGGAGAAACGTTTGAAACATATATTGTTTCAGAGAATATCATGGAATAACAGTACGACATTGGAATTAAGATACGACAGGAATCGTGAAAATCAAGGACATGTGTTTATTCTGAGATGTATGTCTTCGACTAATCCACAAACTCAATAAGAGAAGACCAGCGCGTGGACAGGTCAAAGGATTTGTCTGTTTCTGGTGAAACAATGAGGCCTTGAGTGTCATTCGTAGCTATTTATCAGATAGTAAGCAGTGGGTTAAGGCGGACAATGAATATAGCAAAATGTAACAGCTTGGAATGCCCCAGGGCTTGGGTCTGAATGCTCTATTATCAAATGTTTATATCAATGATAGTTTTTACTTTGTTAAGAACAGTAAAATGTGCCACGATGCTGACGAACACTATCTATGTATATGATCCTGATTCTGACGTTATTATAAATAGTCTGGAAACTGTCAGAGCAACAATTTCAACTTGTACATCAGATAACCTGTTATGCTTGAACCAATCCAAATGCCACCTCACGCTGTTTGGCAGCACAAATAATAATAACATTGTTAAGATGAACGATTCTATCATTGAAGAAAGTTAAGTCTTAGGAATGCTATAAAAATAAATCATTAGAAAATCCAGTTGCTTATGTTAGAAATTTAAAAACTAAGAATGGGCTTAACCCTTCTTTCGAGGAGGAAATCTTTGGAGAGAGATGGCAACGAGAAGAAAAAATCCGGAATTGCTAATGGCAAGGACTATCATATATGTCACGAAGAAAGTAAAATGCAGAGGCTATGTGGTATGGTCATTACTACCAAATCTCATTAAAAATTGCGGTACACTGGCTGCATTTAGCAGAAGGTTAACTATTGAAATAGTGAATCTTGCAACTGCAGATAGTACCGGAATTTTTGCACCAACAACACCAACAAGATTTATTTGCGAGTATTTTCTTGCTACTGATCAATTGCTTCAAACGATTCTAAACGCAGGGGATTACAGTTAATTTAGGGTACATTCAGTAATGAAAAACTGAAGTCGAGCAGAGAGGCAGAAATCGGCAGAAATGTGAAGAACATAACCAGGTATTTCCTTTTAATACACATGCCAATAGGCAGAAAAGTGTACAAAAAACCCAAAGGGCCAAAATGTATTGAAGTAAAATCCTTCACGTTTTCTTGTATCTGTCCAAGCAACACAGATGATTAAATTTAAAAGGAAAAGAGATCAATCCTATATCCTTTATGCTAGTTCACAAGGTACAAAGTTTCACACCGTACACCGTTTCACACCGTACACCGTTTCACACCGTACACCGTTTCACACCGTACACCGTTTCACACGGTATTCCAATAAGGAGTAGAAACGAATCATACAACATGAAGTTTCCTTGTATAACGTCGGAGATATATCTCACGAAACCCTTTTTATACCAAGTTTACATCTACACGAAGAATATCTTGTCGTTGTGAGTATATTTATGACATCTTTTCCGCAAACTTTCCCAGTATATATACTTGCTAGTCACTATGTTTTCTGTTGATACTTGCATAATATTCAATTTCTTTGCACAAAAAAGCAAAACAATAGCTTGACTTTTTGAAGAAATTCAGAATAGCATTTTCCAACAAAATAGGATTATGTTATAAGTAAAATACACAAATAACAAAAACATCAAGATAGTGTTACCCTCTCCTCGGCAAAAGGACAGAGCAGGTACTGACCTATTTATAATAGCGTCTTCACCAAAAGCTGTCTAGGTCGTTGGTGATGAAGTGACAAAAAGAGAGGAGCATGTTCTCCTATGTGACTTGAAAGTAGTGACCGCTTATAAAAACGATATGATATCGGAAAAGCCGCAAAATATCCATGTCAGTCAATAAGCTGCTCATCAATTCAATAAAATCGAGAACATGTTCCCCGAAAAACAAGTAAAAGAATACAATTGTATCCCCAAAATAGAATCTCGTCAGAAAAGGGCATAAAAGTCTCTGTTTGTGTGCGTATCCTGTCAAGAAATATTTCAGTTTCATGGCCTTTGATAACTTGTCTTTGGAAGTTGAAGTTTCAGCTTCAAGCTCAGGTACGAAGAAATATTTCGTTTATAATCTTTGAAATACGAGTGTGAGTGCTGAAATAGAATATTACGAAGGACTTCCACGATTATACATTGTCTAGATCTCTGACGACGAAGTGTTTTGGCATGTACGTTTGATCTTGTTATATTCAAACGATGTGGTAAAAATGTTTACCAAGTTCAACCTTTTCCCAAAAACCATTTAAAACATGTTTGAGCTACTTACTTTCATTTGCTGCTTTAAAAGATTTGTCGTTTCCTCTTTCTTTGCTACAGCTTGCTTAACCCTATTCAACAGAGAATGAAAACACTACCAATGCTAACAGAATGCCAAGACAATTTTCCAACACTTAAAAAAAGCAAAGTTTAATCAACGGAAAATACATATTACCGTAAGAGACAAGGAACTTATGCTGAGGAGTTGTCCTTGATGTATCGATGATATCCAATTATGTTACACAAGTATGGTAACAGCTGGGTCTGAAAATGTTACCAAAAACGTCCAGCACGATAAGTCATGATTTAAAACTAATATGGGCAAAGATACATCGAGGGGATACAACTAACATTACCCCTGTGGGTACCAACGTATGCAAGGTGCAGCTTACAGGGACACTGATAAATTCTCAAGATACAATACCACGGCAGAACTATTTTCAGAATCTAACGTAAAAAGAGAAAACTAAAAATAAGCAAAAATTAATAGAAAATAGGGACACTGATAAATTCTCAAGATACAATACCACGGCAGAAATATTTTGAGAATCTAACGTAAAAAGAGAAAACTAAAAATAAATAAAAATTAATAGAAAATAGGGAAACTGATAAATTCTCAAGAAACAATACCGCAATGGACATATTTTGAGAATCTACCGTAAAAAGAGAAAAGTAAAAATAAACACGATAAAAATTGAAATTTAATAGAAAATAGAGAGAAAATGCAAGAACATCATGTTTTGTATAGACACGACCATTCTCATAACTTGTCTCACTGCGACCCACGTTATATTACACGGTTTTGTCTATAAGCAGCTTAGAAGTTTGATCAGATCTTAAGTTGCTACATAGTTGCTTAATTTTAAAAAAATCATTTTTCAGTAATTACACAAAAGGAAAAGGAAAGCAAGAAAAGAAATCATATTTTCGGGATGCGTTATACGCTCATCCAGTCAAAACAAAATAACACAGAACTAAAAAAAGTATAAATTCTTAAAGTCATTTTATGATGGAAGTTTCAGCCCTCTGAAATCTCTCACATAACCAGGCCGTATAAATGGAGAGCTGTTCTTTATTTTCGCGAATTAATATTTTCTGTAATTGCTTATCCTTATATCTGTACAGAACTGAAGTTGCTTAATAATTTTTCAAATCGAGTTCTGTTGCTCATAAAAGTTACCTATAAAAACGTGAACATCCACTTTAAAATTCTGAGAAGGTATAATCTTGAAAAGATTCCAATCTCACATTTATTATTTAGCACAACGAATTGCCAGTAAAAATACTGGCTGGGTTCCAGACTTCCGCTAGTCTAATCACGGTGTTCTTACCAGGGGAAGAGAAGCTAAGAGATGACAATCATAGACTGCTTTAAAACTCTTCATACATCCATGACGAGAACATGACAGGCGAGTGCGGCAGCCATGAAAGCCTAGTTCTACTGAGCAGTAGCAGTGATACTAGTAACAATACTAGTACTAGTACTAATATTAGTACTAGTACTAGTACTAGTACAATAATGATAAATATCATAAATGTTAATCCCTTTTTCTAGACACATGGGCGACATCCTTTAGTCAAATGGGTCTTTCAGATCTACTGGGGCAAGATGTGTTACAGCAGTACATCTGATTGTAAGATGTAAATCTACTAAATTCTACATAACGGGGCTCCGCTGATGTAGTTATCAGGAAGTGTCCACACGTCAATACTGTACAGCTGGCATGTGAAATGTAGGAAGGATGATGACCACAAAACCTAGACATGATTAAGAAGGAAATGAAGCGAAATTGTCGGTGCAACGGTTACAATTACCTTTTGTGGACCTCTTCCATTTCCTGTTCTTTTTCAGCAGAAATACGATCGATTTCTAAACGATGTCGTGCACGTAATTCACTGATATCTGTTCTTAGGCGTTTGTTATCCTCGTCGAGTGTTACCAATCTGATCAATGTTAAATAAAATAAACAAATTCACTAAACAAACGTTGGTTTTATCAGTCATTTAAAAAGACCGAAATTCAACAACAAAAATCATTCATATTCTCGCGAAACGTTGTTGTTCTTATGGACCGAATTACATGGGGCATGACAGAAGTAATATCTGCCCTGATAACGTTCATCAGATGCAAAGGTTCAAATTTTGAGTGACTGATTGCGTCGCATCTAGCTGCAAGGAAGCAGCGAAACTAAACTAAATGCCGCTTCCTATGAACTGAATCTAATACATATATTACTGATCATCAAAATTAATGTATTTTTCTTCGCAATGAAGGCCGAACATAATATTTGACCGGCGCCACAATTACTGTTTACAATATATTTAAACATGAATTTAAACGAAGGCTTTTACACCCTAATCGACTTGAAATAATCATCATGATTCGTACTTCAAACGAATTTTCTTTATGTGATTTACGCGAACTCAACCCAATGTTTCATACTCCCTATATTAACAGCCTATCGTAATCTAACAGAAAGAAAAATACTGGGATACAAGTTCTGTTGATACAAGTTCTGTTGATACAAGTTCACCAGAACAGTTTGGTCAACTACCCTTGTACAAGTAAGCAATCCCCATTAGTTTTATCATTAAATTCTACGCATATTACATTGTAAGTTAGTAACATCCGAGGAAGCAGATAGAATGATAGTATAAAAGTGATAACAGAAACCACGTTTCTGGAAACATTCTGCTTAGATTGGGGATGTACTAATTAAGGTTGTTCATGGGCAGAATAGCTCCTTCTTGCCTATTCAAGCAATGTAGCTTCAGAAAACAACGGGTGTTACGTTGATCAGAATCCTCAAGAGCCTCGTTGCTCTTACTTTTGTCAGCTTTGCAAGTGCAAACAAATTGATAGACCAAAACCGTCTCTTGAAGCTAAGTATCGATTTTAATATTGATGTTATAAGTCATAATGGACCAACAGCGTTAAAACATAACTCCAAAACTTACAACTACAAAAGACAATCTTCAGACGTAATTTTAGGAATTGTAGGAACTTTATAAGAGTGAATTCCCAATGAATATTGAGATCCGTGACTACTGACACTTCTTAACCCAAACATGTATCACACAAAACATGTTTTCAGGCACCCTATAGTCCGGGATTGGTGGTCAAATAGGATTTTTGGGTCAAATGACCTTTCTATATCAATATATTTTGTTTCAAGCTACAACTATGAAAAACCTAACAGTGAATATTGTCGTGGAAAACGTCAGCGAACGGTAAAGTACAATTAGCATTAATATTAAAAGATGATCGTTCCATGCTCCATCCAAATACTAAAATGGTGAAAGCTGACAGCATTTCTCCACTCGTATTAGAGAACATTTGACCACGAATGATAACTATCAGATTTAGAGACATTTCTGTTATCATTAAAACACCTCTTCAGATACTAAAATACAACAATTGTAATTTTACAAGTATTACATCTAAGATAAAACGAACGATCCGAAATTTTTCGATCTGCAAGGTTTTATTTACGTGGAATTTAAATATTTGAGATAATCCAGGTCTTGCCGCACAGCACTACATGCAAAGTCCGAAATCGCAACCGTATTTATACTACAAATATTGTATTGTAAGACAGACCGGAACGAAAAATATGTTAAGAATTTAGAGCACTTGCCACATTATTCCTTGGTACAGGGCAGTAGTCGGTGTTTCAAAAATAAGAAAAAAAAGGGGGTGGGGGAGCAAAATATCCGTCAAAAGTAGGTTCATCCGATAACTCTTCGTATTCAGTGACACCGGAGCCAAAAGCACTGTTGCAAAACAGGACACGGAAGCTAGCTAACAGACAGGAAACGATGGCACAGGTTGGTAGTTAATGCCATGACGCAAAGTTAAGCATTTATTGCTGATATTTGTTAACAGAGTGCTTTTGAAAATGAATACATTGCAATACAGTGGGGGGCAATTGCTTCTTACCCTCCTGCGTCTACGGCCCTGCGGTAATCGTTAGGAGTACACAATCGCAGGACAGTCGTATGACTAATACCTTGTAGGTTGCAGACTTGCTGTAGATTGTTTTTCTTCTAAGTCTAAAGGTCAACATAAACTGTCTTATCTCAATTTTGTGTACCAGTACCATGATATCCAATTAAGGTGATACATTTAAACATGACCTTTTATATAGTACAAGATGATTAATAGCCACAAACTCAATAAACCGTTGAGTTAAAACAAAGAGACTAGGGTGATATTAATGCCGAACCCGGATTGGCAAACGTATTGCAGAATGTCTTTCTTATTAAATGCATATTGTTACTTTTCAATCTAATCTGCAAAGTATTGGGCTTTCGCTGCTTTTTTATGAGAGTCTTATTTATCCTCCACTACAATTAATTCAATGCTTAAATGCATGTTTTATCCAACTTGGAGCTAGCTAAATACCTTTATAACATCTCACTTTCTACTGTTACGTTAGCAACAAAAAAGCGCTGACAGAAAGTAAAAGGAAATATGGCACATTCCTTGCAAATCAACACTCAATAACAGAGCCAGGATATGCCTAAACCGACCTACGAATAATATTTTTCTGTCCATAAAAAAAACTCACAAAGCAGCCACCGAAAATTTGACCAAGCATTAAACTTAAAATAGAGGAAAAAATCAATTGAAAACACGGCTATATTACTTCGACAACGTACAAAGTCTTACCTAAAATTTACAGGAACGACATAAGAGAGAGAAGTGGGTGACTAATGCACCAATGTTAGGTCATTTGTATGGTACTACATACTCCAGACTACTATAGAACTACACTCTGAGTTATCATTACTGACCTGTCAGCAAATTCCTGTCGTATGATATCTGATACCTTACCACGCTCTAGTTGTAATTGATCAGTGATTCGCTTTATATCTTGTATTTCCTGGTCCCTTTGTTTAAGTTGGCTCTTTAAACGTAATTCCTCACTCTCCTGATCAGCTGTCTGAGCCTAGAAAGGCGGTGGCATAGTGATATCACACAATTTTTTTAACAAACAGCATATGACATAGAAAGTGTCCGTGCAACAAGTTTAGGATTAAAGTACCAATGTTGCCATCCAATAAATAATGCCAACTTTAAATTGCAAAAACTAGCGTTTTGTGTGATAGTCTCGTACAAGACACCAAGTTTACATCAATAATAATAATAATAATAATAATGATAATGATAATGATAATGATAATGATAATAATAATAATAATGTGTAAACTCAATTTATTTCTTTATACAATTTCAAGTCTCACTTTACAGGTAACTTGGAATTGATTACTTGAATCCTTAACGTGGGAAAAAAGGTAAACTTAACTAACACAATATTCTCAAGAATTACAATTACTTTTTCTAAAATTAGTTCTGGGTGCGTCCTTTCTTTATTTCGTAAGCAAAATACGTAATAAGTAGTTCTTATTGCAATGTTCATAATTTTTTTGACGATGTAGTTCTTTGCATTACTGTCTTATCCTAAATCCTTTAACATACTGATGAAATCATTTGACGTTTTACCAAATATTCTAAGATTACTGATTGATAGGTTGATGATTTTGACTCGGTCATACTGATTTTCCAACTCTTTAATCAAGTTATTATACTTTTGCTGTTTACGTACAGATTTGATTCAAAGCCAACAGTCACTTCCAGGACGTATAGGCACTTGCTAGATACTTTTAATAGAAGGTCGGGACATAATTCGTGCCCGGTTATGACTGAGGGGCTGAGGTACCCAGAGAGATCAGCATGGACAACGGTGTTCTTCACTGATTCCAATGTAGAAGTAATGAAAGATAGGATAGAGTCATGGCGCCATGTAAAGCGACCCTGTTGAAGGTACGCTTTACAACCTACATGAAGAAGCGACTCACGCATTAAACAAAGAGAGCAATCAGCAGTAGATGAAATACGCCATGTAAAGAGATTAGATTTTGTTGGCAGAGTGTTGTTGATATAGCGAACAGTGAAATTAAAGATTTTTTTAGGCATATGATAGATAAAGTGTAATTAGTCACATTTAAGAAGACGAAGCCTTGTGAGATAAGGTGGTTTTGAAGTCTGTCATCATGCTCTGTACGAAATGCTTTAAGGACATCTTTTGTGTTCTTATAGACATCATATTCAATATTTGAGAAAGATGATGTGGATTTCCATAGCTCTTTTATATCCTCGTTTGGAGATGTTCTTAGGGCATTACGACACACTGTCTGGTACTGACAATATTTGGTAGAAGGGAGATAGAGGTTTAAGCCAAATTTGTTCCTGGAAAGAAATATGTTGCTAAAAGTTCCAGAGATTGGTATTTCAAGCCATTTACGTAGGTAATCAGAGACTACATTATCAAGGTGCTCAGTTACCCATGTTTTGGAGAGGTCAGAAACAGTAAGATGCCAAGAACTTTTAGCAAGCAGATAGCGATGGTAAAGTAGTAACTTATTTTTGGGATGTAAGGGTAGAAGATCAAGATATCTTTAACAGTGTTAGTGAGCTCCGACTTGTGAACCTGGTTAGACGACCCAAATAACAAAAAAATACCCCCTGAGTAACAGTTGAGATCGGCTTATTATTGAGAAAAAGCTTTGGCTGAAATTGAACAGACCTTGTTATAGACGTTTTTATGCCAAATGTTACACA
>JANTCA010002999.1:0-11025 GCA_024741275.1 Chironex yamaguchii | reverse complement strand
TTAAGTATGATTTTAGCGCAATGTCGCAAATTTTCAAGGCGATTTTCAAGTTTTGTACCACAAAAAGATTGTTCATGCCTCTGATTGCTCTCCTTCTCCTTAGCAACACAACTTGATGTATTTCAAATTGTATATTTTCATATACTCAACACTGTTTTTTCCTTACAGGTCTTACCTGTAGTGGTGTTTTTCAGTGCATTTATTTATATGGTGTACTACTTGGGTGTCATGCAAGTTGTCATAAAGAAAATCGCATGGGTTATGCAAACAACGATGGGTACGTCAGCGGCAGAATCATTAAATGCTGCAGGAAATATCTTTATTGGCCAGGTAAGTAATTGAGGGATAGCTATGTTGAACATAAGGCGTATGTTAGATATGTATTTTGAAGCGCGCTAAAAGAATGCTGTATTTCTAAAAGTGAGTCCTGCCACCTTTTGGGAAAAGTCATTATCTTATTTATTAAGTAAAATAACTAAATACATGCATACGTTTTTGTTATATTAGTTGACAAATGAAGCTGCGCGGAGGTGATTGCGTTTGATGATGAATCTGTATTGTATATCACGAAGTATTCGTTCTACCTGGACAGAGGCTAATATTTCCTATATGGTTTGTTTCTAGACAGAGTCACCACTTTTGATTCGTCCATTCCTACCCGACATGACAGTATCGGAGCTTCATGCCGTTATGACTGGTGGTTTTGCAACTATTGCAGGGAGTGTTTTGGGAGCATTTATAGGGTTTGGAGTTTCACCATCACATTTATTGTCGGCATCAGTTATGTCAGCACCAGCTGCTTTAGCAATGTCAAAATTGATGTATCCGGAAGTACAGGTTCCTAAAACAAAAGACGTCAAGGATATCAAATTGGAGAAAGGGTATGATTTACGTCAATTGAAGTCTCGGAATGTTTATAGCTTGCTTCTTTTTGTGGTAGGTCGCGTCAAAGATTTCAAAATGGTACATGATGCTTCGCTACTTATCACTCAGCTTTTACAAAATAGTCAAAATGTAAGACTCATTCTGTAGAATGGACTGTGCTTGCACACCTATTTAGCCAAAAGGCTGAGGAAACGGAAAAGGACGCTGCCCTCTAAAATTATTATTTGGGAAACAGCTTTAACTGTGATACTTTTATGGCATCTTGTTAGCTATTTATATTGTGGATCTTCATGCAGTGTTTGCTGTATAACCTCTTGACTATATGTTATGATTTTCTTTCGTTCATTTGTCTTTTCATTCTTTCTTATATCATCGATTATTTTCTCATCATTCTTACGACAAATACCACTTATTTCCTTCTCTCATCAGGAAAGAAAAAAATGCACTAGAGGCATTATCTGCAGGTGCATCCATGTCAATACCCCTGGTAGCCAACATCGCTGTGATGCTGATTGCATTTTTATCAATGCTTGCATTTGTTAATGCCGTCCTAGATTGGCTTGGAACCATGGTCGGATATAAAGGTCTTTCCTTTCAGGTATGGTCAGTTATTAAGTGGCATATTTTCTGTCGTTACTGACCGTCACTGTCTCATTGCAAAGTTTTGCGACCATTGCTTGTGTCCACGGCATCTTTATTTTAGGACCATAATACATTTGACGCAGAGATGAGCAGCTAATTGAAATTTACTAACAAAGGTTTGTTGTAACATTACTAGCAAGGGTTTGTTGGGATTTAAACATATTTTCGGAGCAATGGGATGTGAAAAAACATCGTTTCTTCTTTCAAGGCGTCAACTTCTTTACATGCCTTTTTATACTCTCGAAGTGCAACTTTATTTTGTATTAATTTAAACACATTTACAAAAGATGCACAGAGAGTAACTTTTCTTAATATGATTATTCTCGTTTTTGTGGATTGAGATCTCACATGGATTCATATTTTATCTTTTAATTCAGAGAATATGTTCCTATGTCTTGATGCCGTTTGCTTACATCATGGGAGTTGAGTGGGATGATGCCTTTGTCGTAGCAGAGCTTCTTGGAATCAAAACTTTCCTGAATGAATTTGTTGCTTACGAGGAACTAGGAGAGTATATAACACGAAGAAAATTAAATCAACCTGGAAAAATCTTGTCGGTATGTCCTCTACTTATGTGATTTGTTGTTTATTTACAGTGCTGAGTGGTATGACAGCAGTTTTTATTGAAGACCCTGACATTTGCGGTTTGCCTTCTTGATTTGGATAAGTTAGCAGACTAGTAGAGATGTACGCGTTGGTCGGTAGTCTGGAGTGGAAATGCAGTGCAAGAACAATTTAGCTGTGAATCTATCTACTATACTTTGAGTAGCTGGTGTGTCAATATGATAACTGCAGGACAATACGTCATTTTTGTCTTCTATCTCAATTTTGGAATTCAGGCAAGTGCAGCGTGGAAAATGGCGAGAATGAGGTAAAATACTTCATATTAATTGAACTTATGCGCACACCTCTGTGTCTTGTCGTTTTTCTGTTGCTGTGTTTATAACCTGACACTCGAGTTTTCCTACATTAAGTGAACATTTGCTTCTTTCAGTGTTTACCTCTTATATTCTGCTGAACTACAAGTTAATTGCAAAAGCGTTGTCATGGGATATATAGTACATGTATTGTACTTGCCCGAGAAAACTTGGTGGAGGGTTGTGATCATAATCTAGCCTCGGCGAGCCTTGATGAGCAATGTGTACAGGAGTGGAACTATGTTTTCGCGCGTGCTTGTTTTGTTTGTATGGTGGTAGAGACATGTAAATTGGCAACTCTCTTCTTGAACGAACGCATGAATCTTTTTAGGCCAAATTTAATAACATTTCAATCCTGAATTCAAGATTATTGCTAAGCGCGTAATTTTCCTTATTCCTCTTATGAATCGCTTTTTCTTTCGCCTTCCCTGTTGCTTGCGAATGGCAGCCACGTTTTGATTTTTATCGCATTTGGAAGATAATTTTCTGTTTGCTACCTTACATTCATTGATCTGCTGCAGCTGTTTTCGCGCGTTCGTTTTCTCAAGTGCAAGGAGAAATGCTTTGCGCTTTCGGCTAAAAAGACTTAATTCCACTGATGAAGCAGTGTTGGCTTCAAATAGACGCTGATGTGTTCGTTCGCACATTTTGTAATCACATTTGAACATCATGGTGCACAGTGTTTGCGCTTGTCTTTCTGTGATTTGATGACTGATTACAACTCTTTCCTTAGCTTCGATCAGAAGTAATAGCAACATATGCCCTGTGCGGATTTTCAAATTTGGGTTCTCTTGGTGCCCAAATCGGTGGCATTGGGGCGATAGCACCTTCTCGACGTACCGAATTAGCCCAGATTGGATTTAGAGCCCTCGTGGCTGGAAGTTTTGCATGTTTCATGACTGCCTGTATTGCAGGTAACGTCTTCTTTACCGCTAAACTATTGTCGTAAAGCTGACATGTTTTTCTCGGAATCTGTGTGTTCATGTGCCTTGCCAATAACAGTTATATAATGAAAGTTGGTTATACACATTCTGTCATTTTGTCTTTCTAACTTTGCTATTTGCTTTATTGTTTTTGGCTACAGGTTTGACTGATATGTTTATGATTCTTATCTAATTTATATTTAAATACTACACAACAAGAAATTGCGTAAGTGTAAATATAGTTACATAATTGACATGAAATTTAAATTTTACGTACTTAACTTTTGTACGGTTAATGTACTCAATAATTTCAAATTAACTGCTATATAATTAATACAAAAGTAAGTATTAAATACTTCAATACTACGGTTGTTTAATATTAACAAAGATTAATGAACTAACAACTAATTCAGTAACAGGGCATGACTCCAGTTATCCACCATCTGCGAACCTCTTCTTCAGCAAGCGCTATTTATTGCCACATTGGCCTTGCGTTACTCTAGTTTCGTATCGACTTTCCACTCAGATGTGATTCGAACCCCGGAAAACCGTTCCTCTTTGTAAGCCACTAGCCTGTTGCCTGTGCAGAAGCGGCTAGTCCATATGAGCGATCTTATATAGCAATGCGTTCTCCTCAAGTCTTCTATGTTAGTGCATCATAGCAATGTGTAGACAGTCAAAATCATTCTTAAGAGATCAGATAAGGAAAGGTCAAAAGTCAGTCATTTATAGCTAATGGGGCTGTCACACTTTTGTTGATGGTAAGGGTTTTTTCGTAGCGTACTAGTTATTGAGCGTAGCTAATGCCAGGTTTAGGATTTTACCATAAAGTGAGCTTTTTATGAGAGTGGGCTCCTGTCACCTTCTCTACCAATGGTATTTTGTTTGTGATGACGTGGATTTGAACTCGCAACCACTGACTTGCAGGATTGTTGTCGTATGCAACACTATATCACGGCAGAAAAAAGTAGGAAATTACTACCGTTTCTAGTGCTATTATGTCAACTTATATTTATAGTCAATCTCTTGAAACTGAGTTAGTTAATAATAGCTCAAGCAGCAATATCTTTCCCGCTTTTTTCAGAACAAGGTTAACGCCAAATTTGACTGGTAGTATTAGTACCGAACAGGAATACGAAGTCTTCCCAACCAATGGAGAGGATCTGGTATTGCTTCCAGTAGCCAAATAGACATCAGTTGTAACTTAATGAAATTCTAGACGTGGCCCATGTAGTATATTGTAATCACTGAGACACAAGTCCGCTTAAGGGAAACCCCTCTTGAAATACATATATCTGTAAGTAGACGTAACCATGTGCTGCAGTTGATAGAGTACAGTGTTAGGATACTATTTGAATTGTCATCCTGATGTATATTATCGAGTAGGGAAATCATGGAAAAAACATAACGGAAATTGTGTTTGAGATGCATTTCCAAACGTAGAAGCGAAGGGCAGAGTCAAAACAAACTGATCGAGTAGTCTCTTTGGGTATGGCTTATTCCAAAGGTTTATCGAAGTAATGCAGATTTTATACTCTTTGTAGCGGACTTCGCGAACAATTTCGCGTCATTTATTTGTCTGGTGAAAATCCATTAGTAGGCCCTGTTTACACTATAGTGTCACCGCACGATGAAACGGTTCATGATAACCTTAACAAACTTACTTGACTCCTGTCTTGCTAGGTTTGAGATAATTTGTTGACATCATCGGCAGTTCTGACATTTATTTTACTGTTTTTATTTTTGCTACAAACGGAAAACTAGTTAATGATTAAAAATCTTTCGCGTACACACGCCAGACTGTATGCGTTGTAGGATATTACGGCCTTTAGCGTGGATCGCATTCCGCTCCTACGGACGATATGTTGTATTTGAAATTTAGTCAAATTTAGGAACAAAAAAATTAACTACGGTGTCCGATACAACAGAAATCTACTGTGACCACGGCCATATATACAAGTCCGCTTTACATGCGGTGATTATTTGTAAACCAGTCAAGGTGAGGATCATGTCGGCAAAATTAAGCCCATTTTAAATCCATGCTTTGTGCTTTCATATTTCTGCTTGAACCAGCTGCGCGCGGAGACCATTGCAACCTACGCCTTGTGTGGATTCGCCAACATCGGCTCAGTTGGAGTGCAGATTGGAGGTATTAGCGCGATGGCACCTGATAAAAGAAGCAGCCTGGCCGAAGTTGCTTTACGCTCGCTTATTGCTGGGACTATGGCATGCTTCATGACTGCCTGTATTGCCGGTAAATAGATTTTTGTCCCTATTAACCTATAGTTTGATAGTGCACGGTAGGTTAATTTAAATAGCATCTATTTTGCAATCCGTTCAAGTTAGAGTAAAGTAGCCAATGAGCACCAAAGCAAATGTTTGAATAATAAATTTTCACTTGTATTAATCATTGCTGTTACATACGCAGGGTGCCACTAGATTTTATCTGTTTAAATGAGTGAGGTAGTCGATGAATTAACTTTAATAATGCAGTCGATATCCTTCGGGGCTGGATCAATAGTTATCACTATATTGTTCTGCCGTGGGGCTAGTGTAAAGCAAGTGAAATATAATATAATATATTAAGTGGTAAGCTATGAAATTGGCGTTTACGGCAGAAGAATAATGTGAGATGGATTGCTGGATACTGTACTTAAACAAAACTAGTAATTTACAATTTGAAGATGAGGTATTACTACTTTTTTATTGGACGAAATGAACCCAAAGGTAAAAAGCAGTAGAGAGAGATTTTAGATGTATTTATTGACATTCGATAAAGGCTTAATTTTTACGATGAATACTGACCTCGTTCTCTGCAATAATCACTGTGATATAGTTTGATTCAACATCGATAAGGCTTTTCCGGTACATCTAATCATATGTCATTAGCCATCACGTGACAATTGTTTTGTTTTTATATGTGATTCAATGTGCAAGATTGAAGATACCCCTTTAGTATGACAAAGTATCCTGTACTGTTTTTATATCGTAGACATCTTGCGTTCTTTTGAGTTTTAATTCGCTAGTGTATAACAAATGAAATGTCACATTTGTAAATTATCCGCTCTTTTGGAGAACAGGATAATCCGTTCGACCTGTAACCCCAGTCGTGCGGTCGAAAGTTCACAGACGAGTCATTTTTTATTCCAAAATAGTCATTAAGTTACCTACATCATATTCTTTGGAGTTTTGCCATTTACATATTGGAATGCTATTCATCTAGGACTCTTACGTCTGTTTCTTCTCTTTTTTTTTGACTAACGTTTAAGAAAGGTCGTAGACTACCGTCAGTAAGGGATAATGTAAGAATCTTGTTGTGTAAAATCCTCAAAGGTTTTGTCTTGCGCCACCAAAGTGCAGGATAGTGAATCGCTCTCACATTGCTCTGACAGTTTATTTACATTAGATACCAAATATTACCCTCCCGTTGACCACCCTCTGTTAAGTCTGTCACTGAGCAGAATTTTAAATTGACTATGCAAGAGTATAATTGTTTATGATCCGAGTCGACCAATTTTAAAGTGGCAGCGTCAACTTGAAAACTCGGGCTGTAGTCACAAAACTAGTGAATCAGACGATAATAAGGCTGTTGCTAAGAGTGTTGTTGACACAAATATGGCAAAGAAAGTAAGGAATTATAGCATCAGAATTAAAGTTAAAGAATTAACAGTTAAAGATCTCTACAAAACATTTTAGGTGAGCTAAGTACACCAAGCCGTACGTTTGTTTGTTTGTTTGTACGTAGCTGAACTTTTGCAAGAAAGGTTATCAGTATATAGAGTTTATTGAAAGGAGTTAACGTTTGAAAATGTGTAATTTTGAATGCTTACCTGTGGGTAACGGTTTTGTATAACAGGATTAGTAATTTGCTGGCACAATTCATGTCTCCTTCTATTTCAGGAATCCTGTATCAAGAAGGGACAGATGATTCTGTGGTTAAGGCAGTGAACACAACGGCCGCCGCTGTTACATCGGCGCTCACTTCCGCAATGACTACAACAGTCAAAGTCTAGTTTTAGTTACTTTCGTTAATCATGTTACCTCCATGTTTGATTCACCAGACTGCATCGTAAATTGGAAGGGCTTTCTTTCTCGCATAAGCGGATCTTAGGAAGGCTGTTAAGCTGGTACATACCTTACTTACCTAACTGTACTTCTGTTCTTAAGCCAATACGAAAGTCAGTGCTTCATATGTAGCAATCCTGTAGCCTTATTTGAAATAGTGCTCAGTCGAATGTTTTTGCCTTGGTAAATTTGCCAAATTGTTTTCAAACCCTTCTTACCGATTTTGTTGCTTTGCAAGTCAGCTTTAAGGATATCCTATATTTTTTAATGGGTATATATATTTAATGCGCTCTTTGCAAAATACGGATTGCTTGGTTGAATGTATAGGCGCCTAGTGAAAGGTTAGTGTTAAGGATTGCTGATCTTTGATTTTCCATACTAAAACAGATGTTAGCTTGCACCATGTACTTCTTGAAGCGAAAAAATTTGAGGTTTGTTTCGCGTAACACTTTGACCTTGACAGCTCCTTGCGAGCGTCAACTAAAACAACGGCGCAGAGACTGAGAAGTAACTTTCGTAGTGGCATTAACGAGGATGGCCTCATCTGGTTCTTTCTCAGAGGTGATTAAATCTTTTTTTTTAAGTTTACAGGGCATAGAATTCTGAAGCGCGATGCATAGTGCTTGTAGCATTGTACCCTTTCTATTTTCTAGTAAGCTGAGAGTAAATTTTTGTGCAGCTGGACTTTATTTTTCACAGCTGATAGTGTTTACTAGAATATACCGATGTTGATTTTCGGAGTTGTATTATCGGTTAGGTCGATGTGTGAAGTTTATATGCCATGTGATCGGCAATTTCTCCGCTGTTTTAAACTTTGGTAAAGGGCCTACCTTTTTCCTTTGATATTGTCGACAACGCTTCCTTGAGGGTACGTAGTCGTGTTTGATGGTCACAGAGTCCGCTGGTAAATAATTGGCTCATAGTAGTCATAGCTCTCTGATTTTGTAATGCTTTCTCAAATTGTCGGCAATGGACCATGTTTTATTATGTCATATCACGATTAAACTCTCTCGGTTTTGAAAATTGCTTTTGAATTGTTGGCCACCCTCTGTAGTTTTCTTGTATAGGTCACAGGTATTGAGTATGAATGATACTATTAAATGATATTTCCTAGCACCAAAACTAACAATAGTACCGCTGCGCCTTGTAGATTTTGTTTTGGATTTTATGATTGGAATTTGCAGGATTTGTGATTTTATGAAAAAAGGCGCCAGGCATTATTTTTTAATCGTTCGCTAATTTTAGATAGACACTCGTGGAATATATTCCTGGTCAAGCTAGTTTCAAATGATTTTGCTTGTGGATTGTAACATAAATATTTTACCGATGATTTTGCGAGCTAAATGTGTAACTATGAAGTATTTTTCTCTCCGGCGATTTTTCTTTAAGAGTAAATGTGAAAGTCATTTGTACATTGTTTTTTCTGTTCAGTACTACAACATTTTCTACGGTTTCATTAGTCTCTCTGTGGTTTTTGCTCATCGTCATTTGTTCACATTTCTATTTTATTAAGTCTAAGGTTGCTTAACATAAGCAAAGGGAGATATTGAACTGGGACCATATTCCTTTTGAGCACCTTTTTGAATTTGGGAAGGCAATTAATTATGTAGTAGTACATTCCATGGTTCGAAGATATAACCAGGCATGTAACGTAATAGAATATGAACAATACTACACTATACTTTTCTTGGTCGGATAAATTCTTGTTGACGCTAGCGTGGTGTTACAACCATTTTGCTAGAAGGGGAAAATTACCCCGCAATAATTCATATTTTGTTTTATCATGTTTAGGGTACCTGTCTCTTTCCACTTATGGAAGTATTTGTGAATTAAGTTATCTCACTGGCTACCGTCGTCATACAGGTTTTCCTTGGGTATCACTATAATACGTCACCATATTTATTCTCGTCACCCTTCAACATTTAGCACTCTTCAGCCATTTCTTCTTACTATCCCACTGTCTTTCTGCATTAATTGTAGATGGGCGTTCATCTCCGCCGTACCTTTGTCACGTACTGAATCACATGCAAGACCTCGTTTCTTCGTTCACTAACACGAATCTTACTAACTCACATCTTGACATTCAACATTTTAACAGTGCTCATTATGCCGTTTTCACTTTTCATACGTGTTCTCACATTCATTTTCTTAATACCAAGTTATCGATAAGGATATAGATTCTGATGTCTCTTTACGTCTGTTGCATGATCATTTCATACTGACTAACTCTTATTTTCCTCATACACACAAGGTTGTGACGTGTTCAACTGCTTTAACAGCTTTGTCGTAATCTTTAAAGTTATTGCACAATGTGTAGTGTTTACCTTACACTGTCAACCGGTTAAAATGTTGAAGATGGTCTGCCAAAGATAACGACTTCCTAAGGCCAACTATCTTCACAATTTGGATTTTGTCTATGAGTCAGCGTCTGATAGGTAAAACAGAAATAAATGGTTTGTTAGTCTAGGAGAGGAGTCTACAATAACAAATCTGCTGATTGCACTTCTTTAAAAGATATTTTGTCTCCTTACATGCGTCAGCCATTTTGGTCGTGAACAAGATTCTGTTGTAGAAAAGGACCTGTGCTCTTAGAAATGCAACTCTCCCAAATTCGAGAGTTGGTAATACTCTAGCGCATATTCTACTTCTCTGGTACTTCATTTGTATCTCTGTTCTTGTATATGCTCTCATTGGTTCTGTAACGGATGAATACGAGTTCTTATAGGATTCTGTGCATATTTCCAGCAGCCTGTCTCCTCTGTTACTTTGTTTGCTGTTTTCTTCGTCCTCTGGGTATGTTGTGATTTTCGCATTGTCAGTATGAGTCGTTATGTATTCTTGTCTTCCTCATCTTGCTGTTTTCTTTCCTTTCGCATTTCTTCTGCTCTGGCGAGTTTTGCACACCTTTATCATTTGTCGTCTATTCCTACCGGTCTGAACGAACGTCATATCATGATTCCAAAATTTTAAAATGATGACAACTGTGAAATTGTGATGTCAATTAGCATCAAAGAATTTATTGAATGTGAATAAGCCTGACCTTCAAGTTCTTGGGGAGCGTTTAACTTACATTTATATTTTATTTTTATCGTATTAAAGATTAAGCGTTATGTAGAGGCAGTCAAAATGTGAATTAGAAAAGGAAAATTGTTCGGTTTTCCTCTCCTGGCACATTTTAATTTTGATAATTTGAACATACGGCTTTAGTCCTTTTTCCAGACCGTATACGGTGCGTTATAATTCATACATAATACAGTGTACTTCGACTTGCCTTCCTATTATGTCTTTTCTAAGGGCGACGGAGGTATTGCTTGCCGTATTGTCAGCCCAACGTTAGTTTCGAAGAAAAATGGAAGAGACTGCCTCGTGGTTTTGATGACATCATTAGGATAAAGTACACACTAGGAATGGTTTATTCACGCTTGGAAAACAAAGCTGACTAAATGCCCACATTTATGCTGCACGCCATCGTGGTAAATTGAAGCCCCAAGGTTTCTTGTTCTTATCGTAGGCGTTTAATAGACTACTCAAGTGATGACGTCATAAAAATCTATTTATGGTATTGATGGATTTTAACTAAATATTTCGAGAAC
>JANTCA010002998.1:0-11025 GCA_024741275.1 Chironex yamaguchii | reverse complement strand
ATAGATAGATAGATAGATAGATAGATAGATAGATAGATAGATAGATAGATAGATAGATAGATAGATAGATAGATACTATCAAGAGTGGAGCATGACCACAATAGCAACACTAAGTGGTAGCCGACGGGACTAGAACTGCTGAGCGATCACGGCGCAAAGATTTGGCGAAAGACTTCCGAAGTCCTTGGCATTACGAGACGAAACACACCGGCGAGCATGCCTAAACCAAGGTTCAGGCTTTACAAATACATATGAGGGTCTACACAATGCGTGCTTTTTTGGCATTGTGTTAGAGTTTTGCCAATCTCAAGAAGGTGAGAAGCCGTACCTACGCAGCTTAGGACGAGCACAAATTACAGCATTATGGAAATGCTAACTGACAAATCTGTATTTACAGTGTGTTTTTTCTGCTTATTATGACCGTCAAAAGACGTAGAAATTCGGATTCACATAGCGGAATTCCTATTTATGAGAATGTTCCGATGCGTAGGACGACTAAAAGCGATAAAAATATCCAATTTAGCTAGAAGAGGAATACATTTGATGGCGTGAAACAAAATGGAATATGATCAGGAGTCAAAAAAGGTATTGTCGACATCTTCTTTCACAAAGTGTTACGGAAAATGGCATATGCATTTGTTTTCTTGCATTCCCCTATCCCACCTTGGCTGCCATGTAACCAACTGTGTTCGTTGAAAAGGGACACAAGGAGACGTAAGCTGTATACTGTCGCAATGTAAGCCAATTCCGTTCCGGTGTCTCTCACCAAAAAATGATTTTGTATAAATATTCCAAACAATCACTTTTAATTCTATAGTCTATGGATTGCAGTAAATCGCCTTGAGTATTTACGACGTTGCTCTAAAAACATACTAAAAGGCTCTTTTCGTCTGATATTCTTAAGAATATGAATCGTTAGAAAGGAAAGTACGGATTTTGGAAGACCTTATCAAAAGAAACATGGATCATAACTAGCCAATCATAAACAATAAATAAAGACAAAGAGAAAATGAATAGACAAAACATTATTGGAAGAGTCCAAGTGAAAACAAGAACTCTTTCTGCTTGCAACGCACTGGTTTTCTTGTTTTAATGTAGATAGACTCCATTACGCTTAGATGGAAAGACAATCTAGCTATGCCGATTGTCCGAAAATTTTACATATACATTTTGGCATATTCTGAATTCTCTAGTAAATGTTGGCCTATGGTAGAATGGCATGTTTTGGAAGTCATTTTGGCTTTGCAAGCGCGAGATGGATCTTCTCTAGGAGGAATTCACGCTTGGTGTACTCTGACTGGAACATGTTGTTTGATCCTGTTACACAATCTTTGAGAATTGCAACCTACATCCCTACATAAATGTTAATACTGGGATTTTTTCACGACTAAGAAGATTTTGACAACCATTCACAAGGACTGCACATCTACCACACAATGAATCTCTATAGTATATGAATTTCGATGTGAAGCTCGATATGTTTAGAAGTAAATTAGGGCCTGTCTGAACAGGCTGTAAGTTATTTACGTAGCAAAACGAAATGTGCCTGCTCTCTGGATAACGTTTACAAAACGTTACGTCTACTTAACAAAAACCTATGGTATGGAGTCAGCTTAACAAAAACCTATGGTATGGAGTCAGCTTGACAAACGTTTTGCCAAGAAAACTGGACGCTTGTGAAACTTGACATTCACAAGAAGCTGTTATCTCCCTTGCAAGGAACCTGGCCAATTTAGTAAAAGCAAAGAAAATAGCGATGTCAGAAGTTTTAACAAAACCAATGTCTAAAAAAGTCACGTTTTAGGCCTTCACATTCAAACTTTTAAACTTGTAAGCTCTATAGTGATAATTAAGTTATAGATATGTTTGTCTTTAAATTCTTTCATCTTTGCAAATGTTCAATCGCCTTTTTCATGAAATTTGTGATTTCTTGTAAATTAAGCTGGTAATTATATTTAACCAGAGATTTCTATATTGTCAAAGATCTTCTTAATCTGAGAAATACATTGCTCAGGATCAGGCCAATAGACATATGGTTCTAAGATTATAATTAAAATCTTAATATCCGTGACTCGAGACAAGAAAACGAGTATATTGCTATCAATCAAGTCCTTTTTAGCTCTTAAAACGATCGTCGTATATCTGCTAACTCCACATAAGTCAATTGTAATTAGAAAAAGAGAGTAATTTGTTCATATAATCAACGTACTTCTATCTATCAAGATTCGAGACATCTTAAAAGCTAGAGAGATTCTTGATTTCTAAAATGGAATTTTCTAGACAAGAAAAATTAGAGGGGGGTAAACTCCAAGTCAACTATACGACATTAAAGATGATTGATGTCATGTAAGTAATGTTATAATACTTGCGTTTCTAAAAACGGCGGAACAAATTTCAAAGGGATGGTGATAATGAGTTAACATTTCATAAAATGTCGTTTCTATATGTCCAATTCTGCGAGGTAAAATGCAATATGTACTGTACAATAAAACGACACTGATAACTAGACTCTTTTATTGGAACAATTCAGATGAACTGCTTGCGCTGTCATTACAAAGAAATTGGTCTGTGACCTCTAAGAAAGTTAGATTATTCGTTATAAGTTTATAATGCAATAATAAGTTACCTACAACGCTAACAAGCTAACAGGCATCTTTTATGTTAGGCACATAAAAATAGTTTCGTCATCAATCCTTGATTTTTTGTGTGTGTCAAATATAACTTTTGAAGTCGAATCTTAAGCTTTTGAGCTTGTAGTTAAGGGCTCAAGCCGAATGTTGTGATAGAAAATTTCCTCGTACAGCTTAGCACGTCAGCACGTGCTGGGCCAAATCTATAATAGTGATCGATCGCGAGGTGATATTGCATAATGAACGGTTATCGAGCTACCATGCCTTAAGGTAAGATATGTCTTTATAAAGTTAAAAACGTTGGTGTAAATTATCTGCTATGAAATACTGGCTTGTAAGCAGAGTGATTTTGTTTTTTGCCATAATGCCTTACTTGTGTAACTGTTTTATGACCTTTGACTTATGCCCTTATGAGTTGTTAACACTCATTTCAATACAATTCAAACGGTCATAAGTCAAGGATTACAAGTCAGTCGCAATTCTAATTCTAAACCTTATTTGACACAAGGCGTATAATTGTAAAATACATAAAATGCCACATTCAAGAAGTCTTTTAAACGCTTATTGCCACTAGCTGGTCAATAAATTTAATTATGAAATAAAGAGTCCATGCCTTCCTTATTGTTACTACAACATGATACTCAATAACCCAATATGACACAAGTAATGCCAACTATAGGTGCGAGGCATGCTACATGACTAAACGTCTTACGAATCCGTAACAGCACATGTTTACTTTTTATTACTTCAAAGCATTTCTTTTGCTTTAGTCATATGGAAATACTACTGATATCTGAAAAATTGCAAAGATTTCATCACCAAGAATCGTTTTTGTGATTATCAATTTTTGATATATTTTTATTGCATACGTATTTATATATGAATAAATTAAACAAGTTAACATGCCTCCTCTCCGTACCGTTGGATTTCAGGTCATGATATCAAGGACTCAAAATGTCGGCACCAAACCGTTGTGTTGGGATGGCACATTGGTTAAGTCTTAGCTTTTGAGTCTGAGAGTTCCAAGTTCGATCCTAGTCGACTCCTTGTCAATGCAGCAGTTGCAGTGATGTTTCACTTATTACGACTGGCGTATTACAGCCATGACAATGTTATCACGTCATGATATAACTATTGACAAATCGTCAAAGCGGTTGTAACAGTAAAAGCCCAATTTAGCTCCTCTATCTAGTGTCCTTTCCAAGCAGATACGCACACTATCTCCCTTACCAAGCCCTTCCGCAAAAATCTCAAACAATAAAATTAAGTAATAGCTTCAAATGTTGAACTCAGATTAAGACTTTGCAATTTCCTTAGAGTTTGTAATTATTTTGTTCGACTTGAGAAGCTCCTATGTGCTTTCTACATAACAGCTTTCGATATTGATATTCTTAAAGTAAGCCTGCTTTGATTTTTATTGAGCGTTTACAGTATCTTCTTGTTACCTAGATATTGATTCATTTAGCACTACGAATCATATAACCCATAATAGGTGTGGCAGGGATGGTATGTGCTTGTGGTGATATTTTGATGGTTGCGCTACTGAAAGTCTGCATTGTAGCCAGAACAGCCTCGGTGTTCAGTGGAAAAAATTATTTAGTACTCTTTTCAATCAGTTGTCATAAATTCCATATTTTGCATAATGTTCAATATCCATTTATCAGCCTCAAAAGTTGTTTATTTTGCATTAGTTAATAATTTTAATTTTCATAGCAGTTAATTCGACACATTTCAATAAAACGTTTCAAACCTTTTCTAATGGCCTTAATTATGCTTTTTATCTGAACTTAAAGACAAGATACTGTATTTTACCCTCATCCATATTTATACAAAGAAATGCATATATTTGAAACTCAAAATATTGGTCTTGAACAGCAACCTTCGCTCCCTAATTTTTCCAAATTTCCCTATTTTACCAGGTATAGGTCCAACACCGTATAGAGCAACCTATATCGTCAATACTATTTTACCAGCCACTGTAAACTTGTCAACGGGGTTGTCAAGCTCGAAGCAAAAGTAAACTGCTGTCCATTTCCTACTTTCAATTTACATCAGTGGTCATTTTTAACATGCAATGATAATCAGTTTGTGCAGTGATGAAGCTGAACTTTGTACAGTAATTAGACAAAATGAAAGGATTTTACGTCAAAAATTGAAAACTGTAACAAATACCAGTAGCATAAAGCCTTGCTATAAAAGAGCTTTACAATATTAGCAACAACAGATCACGATTACGATGAATGAAGTCCATCTAAGATTGTTCAGTATGAAAAAGCCATGCTTTACCAGATTGGTTTGCTCCTTATATATGATTAATCTCAAAAACATGCTAAAACCTAGACGGCTTATAAGCCTTTTAGCTTTGTGTTTACTCTTTGTTTTCTTTTTGGCGATGAAATAGTGTACAGCTGGCTTTAGCTTGGGTGGATTCAGGTTTAATACTAAACCAAATCCCTAAACACCTTGCAATTGTGTACACACACACTTGGATGCAAACAGACCAATTCAGTGGCTAGGTAAGCTCAATAGCCTTTAAGAGGTTATACATCATCATTTTCTTTTATGGAGCCTCAAACATGTACCCTTGGCGCATTTAACTAAACACAAAAACTCTGCTCTCATGAAGAGCACATATACTACATTAAGACTAAAAACAAACAAAAGTGATTAAAGAAAAACAACTTTCCTTGATTGCAAAAAATGTGCAGATTTTAAATTCTTGGTTAATTAAGTATATTTGCGCGCAATCCGGTGCACCTATTTATCATTGCTATAGAAGAATAGTAGATTTTTGCATAATAGTGTTGTACAAACTGAACAGGGAACTGGACTTCTAGAAGAACAGGTGGGTTTTCTCAGCGGGAGAAGATATTGCAAACAGATAGTTGCCCTGAGATTCATCATTAATCAAAGCATAGAAAGCAACAAGAAAATCCATATCACATACTTCAAATGCTCTATCTGGAGCATTGCAAAGATTTACAGCATACCAAAATGCTTTGTCAATGTACTCAGGAACCTCTTCGTTACTTTAAGCTGCTACATCAGATCTGAAACACGACCTACAGAGTACTTTAGCATTGAAACTTGTGTCCGACAAGGGCGCATTCATTCACCTATGCTCTTTCTTCTGACCATCTATCTCGTCATTACAAGAGCTATATAGGACAACAGTTACAGGATTATGTGGAGAAGAGGTCGTTTGATAGACCTTAATTTTACTGATGATCTTGCTTTAGTGAGAGAATCCACAGAGGCACTACAATCTATGGCTAGTAGCCTGCCCTTTGTTGCTACGGAAGTTGGTCTTAGGATATGTTCAGAGAAGACAAAAGTGATTTCAGTGAAACGTGACAGGCCATCAGCTATCTAAGGCAACTAACAGCAAGTTGAAGAGGTGCAGAGCTTTACCTATCTGAGTAGTGTCATCTAAAATGTTGGAGCAAGAAAGTTGCATTTTAACAGCAGGATTGGGAAGTGTTTTCAAACTTTTAAAGGATATATTCCATATAGTAGTCTAAAACGATACACATTAGGAATAAACTACATCTCTACAACAGCCTAGTCCCTTGTAAAAAGTAAAGAATGCATATTCCACTCGTTTCTATATAGGTCACTGTAATAGAGGGGGCAAAAACAGGAATTTCTTCAATTTACCTTAGTATACCATCAGATGACCTGCAAAGAAATGGCTTAAAAGAAAATGAAAACCCAAATCGCCTTGAAAATTTGTGACATTGCGCTAAAAACGTACTTAAAAGCTTTTTTCGTCCCACACTCTTCAAAGCATGAAACGTCAAAAAGGAAAGTATATGTATATGGCAACCTATTTATAGGAAACATGTAGCAAAACTAGCCAGTCCTAGACAAGAAAGGAAACAAAGAAAGAGAAAATGAAGAAGCAAAACATTTAATGTAGACAGACTTCAATACACTTAAATGAAAGGACGATCTAGCTGTGCGATCTAGCTCTAGCTATCCGAAAATTCTCGTCCTTATACATTTTGGCGCATTCTGAATTTTCTAGTAAATGTTGGCCTATGGCAGAATCGCATGTTTTGGCAGTCATTCCTACTCGGATCTGCCAAGATGCTGCTACATTTGACTTTGCATCTATTTGGGACCCGCAGGATGAAGCTTTATGCACCCGCTTCATTTTATGCTACCGCTGTGGGAAGCCGAGTCACAAGGCAACAGATTGCAAAGTCAAGAATCCCTTTTGCTCCTTCGGCAATAGAAAGGGTCACCTGGAAATTGCCTGCCGAAAGAAGAAAGGTCATCTTGTCACTCAACAAGTGGTCAAGTGCATTGGAGTCATATCTGTACAAGCACCAGCTCTTGCAGACTCTTTGCTAAAGCTCAAGAAGCCCACCCAAATTGATGACAAAACCATTGAAATGGAGGTTGATACTTGGACGGCCCATAATTTTCTCACAATGGACAATTGAAAAGAACTAGGGGAACCATAACTGAAAAGGTCTCTGATTGAATATGAATCTGCCAGCAAACACTATATACCGGTGAAAGGCATTTTTTTTCAGAGACCAGCCAGCCTAGATCCAGGGACAAGTACTCAGTCCAATTGCAAGCCACTCCAGTTCCAGATTTGGACCCCCTGGGTTGCTTTACTACTCGCCAGTTGGAAATATCATTGAATGAAGCTTCACAACAAGCCTATTCAGATTGTCATATGGTATTCAACCACTGTTCAGTGGATCACAAATTAAGTGCAAAGTGCCACCAACCTTGCAACTCATTTCCAGATCTGTGGAAACCAGAGCTGAGATGTCTTAGCCTAATGCTCGTCCAATACTCTGCAGGGCCAGGGCTGTTCCTTTTGCTCTTCCTGAAGACCTAGAGAAAGCGCATGAAGCCGCGATTGCCAGTAAATCCGTCATTTCTATTTGCAAAGCAGGTTTGCCTGGACAAGGCAAACCAAAGCTTCAAATGTGTGGAGACTATTCCGTAGCATTGAACCCACAACTAAAGAAGCATCGTCATCCACTACCTCTCCCAGAAGGCTTTATGCCCAAATTGACAGGTGGATACGGATTTATTAAGATTGATCTTGCAGATGCATACAACCAGATCAAACTGGGCCTGCAAAGTCAAAGAAAACTTTCCGATAATACGCATAACGGAGTTCTGTTGCAAGGAGACTACCATTTGGCATATAGTCTGCTCCAGGATACTTTCAACAAGTCATCTATCAGCTTACTAACCACTTGCCTGGAGTGCCCGTATATTTGGACAACATCTTGGTAATTGGAAAATATGCAGAGGATTATGTGGCCAATTAACAAAAACTACTGAAAAGTCTGGATGAGAAAGGCTTCCACTGCCGTCTACAAAAATGCCAATTTGCAAAGCCTTTTATAGAATATCTTGGCCATTTTTAGCCAAGGAGGAAATTGCAGAAGGGTCCAAAATTGATGCTGTCCTTGCCATGCCCCCACCAACAAATGTTTCCCGTCTTTTCAATCATTCCTGGGCTCAGGCAAATTATATGCTAAGTTTCTTCCATCACATCTGACTACTACATCCAATCCATTACACCAACTGACCAAGAAAAATACTCCTTCACACTGGGGATCGGATCAACAAAAGGCATTCAATCAGCTAAAGGAACTGCTATCCTCGGAAAATGTCCTCTCTCACTACGACCCATCCTTACCACTTAGATTAGCATCTGATGCCTCAGGTGTTTGAGTTGGTGCTGTACTATTTCACCATTATCCAGATGGAAGCGAGTGATCAATCTGCAATGTATCCAAGAAGCTGACCGCTTCACAATGTAATTATAGTCAGATCCTAAAGGAAGTCTTAGCCGTAGGATGAGAAATCCCCGAAGTATGTATCTTTTTTATATTCCTTGCTCTAACGGTGCAGCTTAGGCTGGCCATAGTGACAGTCAGTTGCTACTTTGCCTGTTTTCACTCCCTCTGGATATAATAAAACCTTTTATTTGCCTTTTTTGTTTGTGTTTTAATAGTTTTCAAACTATTGTTCTCCAATCAGTACATTGTTGATTAATCACATAATCATACTGGGAATTTAGATGCCAAATACGTTACAAAATGGTCTCTATTTGATGAATGACATCACGATAAATACTTGAAAACGAACTCAGAAAGAGTTTCTGATAAAGTAATCTTCCTCTTTGTCATTGCTCTTAGGCTTGTGGGCTTCAGGGTAAAAGTCAAATCTGGTTCTTAGCACCTCAGTTTATGCTATCCAATTTTGATTAGAAAGGAAGGTCCTAAAATTCATTAAAAATTCAGCCTAAAAAAATAAATGTAATTTCCTGTCATTGCCTTTTCTTAAAGTTGCGCCAAATTATACAGTTTCTTGACGAAGAGATGACTTGAATTTAAAAGGCTTATTGTCATCAAAAGGTTTACGATCGAAAAAAATACCAATCGTGAAAACGAACAGCCTTCCTTTTTGACCTTATGAAATTAACATTTCTTAAAGTTTGTACATTCATTTAATATAATGACCTTGAAAAGGAGTATGTTGGGTATTTCACCTAATATTCTAATAATCAATCGACATTGTTAGGGTTTGTTGCCGATTGTATTAGTAGCCTCTAGCTGAGATAGACAGCTGTATCCGCGGTTTCTGTACACTACAAAGATATTGAAGAATTTCATTACCAAAATTCGAACTGATCAGCATGTAAACGTTTTCCTTCAGAGTTTCTTGTCTGCAGTTTTCCACCCAACATAAATTGAAACAAAAAGACCGCCAAGTTAAATTGCTAGAAACAATGCTTTGTTGGACTGCTAGGTCAATTATATCTGTCCATATGGTGAATTTTTCCCTTAAATGCTCTAGATCTTAACAGCCATTCTGTTCTTCACAAGTAAGTTGCCAAACACCTCCAACATGAAGCTATTTCCACCATATATAGTATGTTGGCTAAGATTTTGTGCTTCACTCGAAAGGTAATGAGCTATCAAAGAGTTAAGAGGGCTTTACCGACAATTTTCTGGCGTGGCGTGTATGAAAAGTATAAAAGCCAGTAGTGCAACCTTCTACAGCTTCTTCCTGACATACTAACACCACTCAGGCCAAGTGAAGCCAATCTCTGCAAATAGGGCTCAAGGTTTGGGAGAGTCTCTGGCGACCTAAAATAACTATTCCAGTAGCCCACTACCTTGCGGGTCAGGACTTTTGAATTGGCTCCTCCAAAAGATGGGTCTTACAAAAGCTCGTCTACATGACACCTGGTTCACACGCTGCGGCCAAAGGACTTTCATTAGAAGCCGTGCGATACACAGAAAAGTACGGAAATCCATAACAGTGGAGACAGACAGAGCCCCATAATATAAGCCAGGCTTGGAAATCTTTCCATTATACTGCGGTTAGCATCGCAACTCCAGTCCTTAGATTCATAATTCAAGATAATTCAGAAGCTAGCAAATTATGGCTTTGCGTAATTAAGGCCAATGTACAAACAGGATTAAGACAAATTGAATAGAGCCGGTGAGGAAAAAAGTAGATGAGCTTTAGTAAATGAATGATGGAATGGTAGATCAATGCTTTTTAGAGAAAAATATGTAAGGTTTCTCAGTAAACTAATTTCCGATGACTTGATTATTTTATTGTTTTTGCTTACAAGTCTCTGTATTGTCCTAGAGCAAACGAGTTTCAAATTCTACCTTGCTTAGTAATGACTGTGAACATTTGAAATACTTTCGTTACTTTCTTTATGATGCTTCTGGGATCCATTTTTTTTATTCTTTCTAAGACTATGCTCATGAATTTAATTCCTAGATCTCTTCTGGTATAAACAACATCACAGCAATTAATAACTACCAGATAAACCTTATTCACTACCATGGTTTTTGCTGCCGGTGCCGCAGCAACAAGGCAAACTCTGCAGCAGCCATACGGCAGCTCACCCATATTTGTAATTATTGTAAGACTGTCATTCAAATTGCTAATTCTGACCATGAACATCGTATTTACAACCGCATATTCTCCAAGATTTATGGTATTTGGTTGTTTTTTTTGTAGCATACTTATTAATGAGCGTAGCTGATTCCCATGCCAGGGTTAAGAAATTTACTAGGAAGTCAGCTCTTTAAGAGAGTGGGCTTATTTCAAAGGTATCAAGACTGTCACATGGTTACCCCGATAAGACCTTTGACTTATACCGTTATGAGTTGTCTTTGTAATGAAAGTTAAATCGTCGTTTCTCTGATAAACAAATTGTGCGTCCAGGGCGGGGGCTGGACCCGCGACCTTCTGCTTACCAAGCAGATGCTCTTACAGCTTAGCTACCGGGACGTTTCTCAGAAGTGAATTTAAGCGATAATGTTTTCATGACTGCTTCACTACAAAGCTGATTCCCACGCAAATTAGGGAATTTACTAGGAAGTGAGCTCTT
>JANTCA010002997.1:0-11026 GCA_024741275.1 Chironex yamaguchii | reverse complement strand
TTTCGTATAAATAGGTTGCCATATACATATACTTTCCTTTCTGACGTTTCATGCTCTGAGGAGTGTCAGACGAAAAAGGCTTTTAAGTATGATTTTAGCGCAATGTCGCAAATTTTCAAGGCGAATATCATTTGGTTCAATCCCCCTCTACAACATGTCAGTAAAAGTATATATATGTATAAAAGTATGTGGTGGGAGTTTTATAACTTATAGCAAATCAGGTATTTACTGCAGCATGGTGTACTCAATGCTTTGATAGAGGAAGACTGTTCCGGTTTCCTTACCCTCTTCATTTCATGATTGTATTTGGTTTTATTCTATTTATTTTACTCTAGGCTTATCGGCAGATAAAAGTAAGAATGCTTCTAGTTGGATTTGAAGTGTGGAATACAGGAGATAAGATAACTGTGACAAATAAGTACTTTGTGCTCAAGAGCGAGTTCAGAACATATTCTTTCGAGACATTGAGGAAAAGACACTTGTTTGATACATCTGTGTTGGTTTAGTAAGTATCTCTGCAATTTGTGCTGAGCGTTTGATTTGGTATACTGCGGTAGCGAAAAGGTTAGATTTTCTGTGGCCAAGACTTTTCCTTGTACTGACACAATAGCGAAAATAATATACTTCCTGATCATTTAAAATCTATTTCTTTATTTTTACAGCCATTTTAAAGATGGAAAGAAATTGTTCGATACGTGCAGGTCAAAATCGTTTTAATTGGATGGCAATGCTGTGAAAACTTCTTTACCGAGTGTGCTCACATTTTGTGTCTTTGTAGGATCCAGAGTTCATCATAACTGTTAACTTTGATTTCTAAATTCAAGGAAATATTTAAGAAAAATATGCATTATTTCATTTTTTCAGTGGAGGACATTGGGATGGTGCATGGTCAGGAGCAGGAATGAGTGATATGTGCAAAGCTTTCGAGGGAAATAAAGACAATGAAGTTTTTGTCATGGCATCGGTAGGAATGATAATAAAGAGTAAACAGTCTTTAAAGATCACTTTGATTTAATCTTTGTATGATAAAATTTAAGGGCACATATTTATTCTATGTTTTAGCAAAACGACTTTATAACCTTGTTTCCTTTAAAGTATACACTGAACAATTTTTTAAAAATTCTGTCTATTACTTTTTACGTAAGAGATTGAAGTGTTCCGGTCCCAGAAAATAACTTCTGTGCTATGTTAGGCTGCATCACTGCGTCTTTGATACTGGCTATTTCTTATCAAGTAAATACCATGTAAAGAAGGTGCAAGCCGCTTTCTTCATGGAACAATGTTTCATTTTATAAGGAACATAAATTTTAACAACATGTAAAAGAAACGAGTTTTTTACTAAGAGAGACGTACCATTAACCAAAGTTAGCAGTCTTCTCATATTAATTACTTTGCATAATGTTCGTCCACAGCATCGGAGTACAAGCGCTTTTGCTTTGGCTCATTTGCTTTCACACGAATTTGGACATCAGTTTAACATGGGACACCCATTTGGTATGTTTGCAAGGTTTGGTGTTTTTGCTTTTTTATGTCCTAAGAAGGATTTCTTAGGAATATGACAAAATGAGATTATTGTTTAGTCTTGATATGGATGAAACGGCTTTTTTGTTCCTACCTTGTTAAATATGTAAATAAATAAAAAAATCTAAAAGGAGAGAGGAGAATTAAATGAATATGTACACTAATGAAAGATGAAACCGAAACACAGATTTTAATGAATGCCGCCTAACTAATCGTCAGGCTTTGTACCAAGTATTAAAAAGCCTATTACCTAATCAATATGTAGTGATTTCACATCGGTTTGAGTGTAAACTTTGATACTTAGAATTGTTCGACTCCCTCGTCACTCACTTAGCGCATCAGTTTTGACAAATTTAATATTATACATTATATATATACATATGATAGAGTACTTGTGTTTATTGAGATAGTATATATTTATATATGCATAGTAGAGAGAAACAAAGTGAGTGTGTGCAGGGAAAGATCAGAAGACCAACCGAATCAAAGAACTTCTTTTAGGACAAAAAACCAAACCATATTTAGGACCAAATCTCTGATCTTACTTTTGTTCTAGTCTAAATTTTGTGATTTTATTCTATTCCACAGAACCGGACAATCCTTGCCCAACATACAGATTGTACGGAACATTTTGCACTATGGGAGGTAACAGGTAAACAATGATTTTTTGATACTGAGCTAGAGGAGAATGCTTTCATACTCCATTCTCTTAACTGTGTACAGTTGCAATATGTTATGTTAAACGTCATCCTATGATATATCAAAGATTTGTATATGATCCATTTTTATTCCATTCATTGTGTGTTTATTAATTTTATCATTCTAAAATAAACTTTTATTTCTGATGAAGCTGGCCAAAAGGGTTCTCTGCTCAGTTCCTTAAAAACATCAGACGTTTCAAGTACTCTTGCTTGGATAGAAAACCAGACCAGGTAAGTAGCAGTAAGTATAAAAATACAAAATTAAATTCTTATTTTTTATGTGGAATTAAATAAGAAGATAAAACCTTCGAGTGTAAAGTGGGCTTAAAAAGTTTTGATGGAGAGTTGTTTTGTTAATACTCGATAAAGAAAGTATTCATTACTGTGATACACCACTATGGCTACGGTGTTTTCATGAATGATATCCCTTAAGTTTTTGTTAAGGGTGTCGTTTTGGTAGGCAAAGAGCCTTCTGGATAAACTTTACAAATAGAGAAAGTGATAAATCAGATTAAACTTTGAGAGTTACTTTCTTTTACCGCTAACGCCTTTCTAGACAGTTTCACTTCATAGGGTCTGAATCAGTTTCGTAAGTAGCTTTTACAAGGAAGATTATCATATTAGAAAAATTTGCACAAAAAAGTACTATATTTAAGTTATTTGTGTGATAGACAACTTGGGTTAACGTTCTTTAATTGTAACGTATCTAGCAATTGAGTGGGTGACTTGATATCTACGTTAAATGATGCATACCGTTCTTTAGTAATTAACTGTACTTCTATCATATTTATGTTTACTTATTTTTACACAATTTGTAAGACAGTATAAGTACCAATTTCCTTGCTTTCTTAAAAGCTTATGGATAAACTACATTTATAAAAATTGTTCAATTTGTTGAATTACAGGCATCGATTGTTTCCTGTGGAAATGGAGTAATCGACAATGGAGAGGAATGTGATTGCGGACGCTCACAGGTAAAGCTCTTATTTGTCAATGTGAAGGAGTGTCAATATCAAGAACTTTAGAATACCCTAAAGTATCAAAATGTACATTTCATGCTAGAAAGAGTGATTTATTACCTTTACAAAGTGACAAATTTTAAATTAGATTTTACACTGTTTGTCTGCCAATCCGATTTTGCTTTGCATAGAACACTTTTATCCCAACACTTTGTTAGTGACATTAAAGCTTAATTCCATTTGTTGTAGGATTGCTTGACAAACAATCCTTGCTGCGATGGTAGTCTTTGCAAGCTGAAAAAAGGCGCTCAGTGTAGTTCTGAAACATGCTGCAGAAATTGCAAGGTATATGCTACACAGTATTAGTTTGTATATCTATAGATATGCACTATTTGTAAGCTAATTCCTAAACAGCTTTAATTAATTTGGCTGAAAGATTTTTTACTTCTTAAGCCCTTTCAACACGTAAAATATACAATATACTTTGCAAAGATGATAACATTTTTAAGTGATTCTTATTTGCAAGAAGAATTTGTTTCCAGGAAATATGTAATATATTGAGCATCAGACTAATCAAATGGAGAATTTGTTCTACACTACGTATCAAAAAATATTATAAATCGAAAATTACATTGGGTAAAAAGCTTTATACTCTTTGTGTGCTCTTTGTATTTACAGTAGACGACAGCATTTCACGAGTATCTTAGTCAGTTCTCTGCCTTTAGGACAATTCAAAGCAGAGAAAGATTTTACTAGAAAATGAAGATCTTGCCATTTCGGTACTTGCTGGTATCTATGAGATTACGTCCAGGCACAAATCGAAACATCTGACGTATTTGTTCAATTAGTGACTTTATGAAGTCATATTCGGTTAATTCTGATTAACTTTACAAATACCTTTTTACATCCACAGTTTGACGATACTCTTTCAGGATGCGATGGTAAGTAATCCAAAAATACTTCGTTATCCAAAGTTTCTTTGTGTTAACTAAAATTATGATTTTCGGAGGTCATTTTGAGCTGAGCTTACGTGGTTTGCACTTCTACTAAAAACAGTGTGTAACAGATTAAGCAATAGAAAATTATCATTTGCCAGTAAAATTGCAAACAAGTCACGATCCATAGATGCCTAAGGCAATAAAGATAGTAAGCATTTTCTATATTACGTTATATATTAGCAAACAAAGCATAGTGTATTCATATCTTAAAGATTTCAAAAGACATTTACCCAATGATAAAAGATATGAAACTGCAATATTTTTATTTTTAAATTAAATTTCCATAGACTCATTTAATAGAGATCTTAAATTTGGCTTACATTATCACTTATGTCCTAAGACACTTTTGTCTCTGTTGCATTGTATATTTTGCATTGTCAACTATGCCTTTCAATGCTACCCAATTTTCCGTTATTATTTTTAATCATTAAGTATTGTTTATCTTTTATCCTATTTATTAATACTAACTGTTTTAAGTCATTCGTAGTCCTAGGCTCTTCTTGAGTAACCTCTCTGGAAAAATCTAACTTCTTTCCCGTGATTTAGGCCCTGTGAATTAATAGTAACATGTGCACCCGTTTTCACCCACATTCACTTTATAACCTTATCATGTGTTTGTTATTTACTACTTCATCCACGGCATATAGACGAATATCTTTTGTTATGCAATATTTTGAACTTTTCATTCATTTATAATACTCTTGCCACTTTCTATTTCTCTACTTTTGCTCTCAAAAGGAAATATAGTCACACTAACAGATGATTCAGGAACCATAACACAGCCTTCTGCAACGAAAAATGTCAACACGCACTGGAAAATTCAAGCTCCAAAAGGGAAAAGGATAAAATTATTTTTCAACTTTGAAAACTTTGAGTTTAAGGAAGAATGTCCATACGACTTCGTAGAAGTGAGAGACGGTGGTACCAAAGAAAGCAAACTCCTTGGAAAATACTGCAGAACTCCAGAAAATGTCTTCTTAGTATCCTCTGGCAGAAATCTTTTCGTAACTTTTCATTCAGATGGAACCTTTGCAAGTAGCTTTAAGCTTTTCTACCAAGTAACTAACGACGAAAATGGTAAGAGGTCTTGCGAATATCTTATTTCAAGGCGTGAATGATGATACGTGAATATCTCTTTGGTAACTTATGTGATAGCAGAATTTACACAAAATAAAAATTTAGAGCAAAATAATTACTTTATTTAGTCCCAGTAACTTTTACGAAAATCAAAACCAAACACTTAAGCCTTATGTAACATATTTCTTGTTTTAGCTGCGTACATGATGCAAAATTTCCTTTGACTTTTTCCAAAATCAATCGAAAATAAGTAAAAACTGCATACTTGAGAAGATTCGATGAGGATTCGAATAACGTTTATTCATCCTAGTGCATAATTCAAATTTTTGCAAGGTTGCTCAGTATAATTTCATTTATGAAATATATTTCGTAGGAAGTTATTGTTTTAGAACTTTAAACAAGCATTTGTTTTGTGATAGCAATAAAAAATATGGCTTCTAAAAGTACTCTCGTTTGGTAATACTGGCTAGAAAGATATACATTTAGGGAAGACCTTTACATAACGTAATACACCAGTATGGGCACTTGCTAGAGAAAGTTTCAGAAATGTTTTTCGCAGAATTCCTTTCATATCTCCTAATGTGAACAGTTGTAACAAGGACTTAGTTTCTAGTACCTGACGTATACATAGCGTAATATATGGTTCAAAAACTTTTATTCGTTTTCAAGGTAAGTATTGTTGTATTCCAGAGAAAAAACACTGATTGACGACAAACCGTAAATTCGTTACTCAGAGTTTCGCGTTACGATGGACGATTTTCAGACGAATGGGATTTCATTAATTATACATTCTTTATGTATACAAAGTGTGAGTCGAGCTTTGCGATTTTACTAGCAAGGACCAAGCACCTTAAACACAAGCACCTTAAACACAAGCACCTTAAACACAAGCACCTTAAACACAAGCACCTTAAACACAATCACCTTAAACACAAGCACCTTAAACACAATCACCTTAAACCCAAGCACCTTAAACACGTTGTATTCCAATACAGTGAACATTTTGACGCTGTGGTATTACAAAGTAATATGCCTCTGTAATGTTATCTTTTGTTAGATGGTGTACCATTTCACGTGAAGCATAGTGGTGGTAAATGTGTGACCTTTGATGAATCAACCAAGATCTTTCGGTTTACCACAGCTTGCACAGATATGTTTAGCTTCCTCCCATATGGAAATCTTTTCCATCACAAGACAAAGAAATGCGTTCAACCACGTGGACACGGCAATGGTAATGACATATCAGTAACAGCTGACTGCGAGTCCATGAACACGATTTTTTCATTCACGTCAAAGTTCTCACTTTTTCACGGACTCACTGGAAAATGCATACATCCTAAATCCGGTCACTATGCTCCAAAGGAAAATTCAAAAATTGTCCTTTACGCTGGTTGTAACGAGTACCGTCTTAAATTTGAACCATTGTGGATCAAAACCCCAGGTAAACAATAACAATGTAAGTTACTTCTAGGTATTAGATGAGTATTTAAAATCAAAATTGCATTGAGTAATCTATCTTAACAATATGTCTACTTGTTATTTGACTATTATATGGATCAACACAAAACGCAAGAAATGATCACTGTTCCTTAAAATGTTACATCTGTATGTCGATAATGTAGTTCTTAAAATCTTATTTATTACATACTACTATTGTAAATAACAAAATTTCAGAAAGTGATCCCTTTTGCTTAAAATATAGAATATCTATTAAACAATTAATTTATACTTGAACCATCATCTTTTCTTATTACAAGACAGTTCGATTTTTAAGTCCTGAACAACAAAAAGATTGTTCGAGTATTTCAAACAACGATAAACTATAATTGATTGCAAGAAAATGAAAAATTCATTACTGTTATCATTTTTTATCGCTTTTATATTTTGGACATGCTATATACGTGTCTCAAGTACGGCAGCCATATATGCGTGCAAGCTTGACATGATTTTCTTATATTAAATAAATTGTATCACGTAGTAGATATCTACTGAACACCAGTTTGAACATATTTTTACTTTTTAATTTGTCATATCATCTTTTCGTAGTGGGAGGAGATTTTCATATGAAACATTATGGTGGAAAATGTATCACGTACGATAAATCTTCGTCCATGTTTAAAGTTAAGTCCACCTGTGTAGATAAATTTAGTTGGTTGCCACACGGACATCTTCTACATCAAGGCACTAACAAGTGTGTAAAACCATCCGGGCATGGGAATGGACACAAGATCACTGTCACTGAAGATTGCAATTCTAAAGACACAGTATTTACTTTAACTTCAAAGTCTTCTTTAAAGCACACTTTGAGTGGAAAATGCATACATCCTCGTTCAGGTTACAGTCATCCACCAGAAAATGACTTAATTGTAATTTATGCTGGATGTGATGAAAATCGGCTCAAGTTTGAACCCGTTTGGATTACTCCTCCATGTGAGTATTGTCAGAGACAACGTCAATGTTGCTTTTGTTCAAATTGGTTTTACATAAAAACAAACAATACAACAAAATTTTATCATCTAACAAATGTTAATAATGTAACAAACTTAAATCGGTGGAGTAAACGTAAAAGATGCGCATAATATGCAAAAGCACAGTTCATGTTTTGAAGGAAAGAATAATTTGATGAAGGGTTTTAAAGGACAATTTCTTGTATGGTATTCATAATATAGCATCCATGTTGTTGTTTTAGAATTAGAAATGCAATAACGATTCAATTAACTTGCAAATTCTACAACATGATTTGATAATGTTTTTCGGAAAGTTAAAGCAGCAGCTAAGTTTAAATTGGTTGCTGTAGATAGTTACTTTTAGATTCAATGCTGTCTACAGATATTATTACACAGGGTTATTAGGTAGAGAATATAACTGAGAAAAGCACTTTTATAAGGATCCTTTCCTGCTTTAGTTATATCAATTTTAAATTTACCTCATATTCAGGTCTGCTTTTCTTAACAAACCTCAACAATCAAACTGAACTTTCCGTTTATATTGTCTCAGTCTGACATTGCTACGGATCCCAACAACCAGAGCAGAGGATGCGTGGGTGGTTCACAAGACATGTGCCCGTAATGCAATATAAAATAACTTAATTAGAAGACTTAACATGATGTTTATATGTTTTCGTTCGTTGCTTACTGCTTTTAGCGTTATTCTTGTTGATTTACATCTTTTGTTACATAAACAGATTACTCCAGCTTCATCATCAAACATTATGGTGGGCTATGTATGACATTCAAGGAACAGAATGGCTTCTTCAGTCTAACTAAGAGCTGTTCAGATAAATTCAGGCTTGTAAATGACCACTTGTATCATCTTTCATCAAGCAAATGTCTCAAACCACAGAGTTGGGGAAATAGCGCCAGCATTGTATTGACATCAGACTGTACGGACTCTGAATCAAAATTTGAGCAAACTCGGTACTTCTCCATAAAGCATTCAGCTTCAAGAAAGTGTTTCCACCCCTACGGTGGGTATAGTCATCCATCGGAAAATACACGGGTTGTTCTTTGGAGTGGCTGTAATCAATCCAGACTGCAATTTCGTTTCTTGAAAGGTAAGCAGTAATTCGTCATTCTACTTCTAAACATCACAGCTCCTAATTTTCAAACCGGATGAACGGCCTAAAAAGCATTTCCAAACTTAATATCACTGACAATAGTCTACAGAGAATCAAAACGTCAAACAAATTTTAAAAGAGTAAATTGTTAAAATGTACGAGAGGCGTGTCTTTGCACATAGCCATCTTTGAGAGACCAAATTATTAAGGGAACGTGCTTTGTTACACGAGGAGAAGTACTTAGCTGCTTTAAAAGACATTCTCAGGTATAAAGCTTGCTAAACTAGATCACACAAGTTGTTCTCTGAGCTGGTGAATAGACAAAGTTTAATTCTTAAACGTTAATAATAAAAGGTACAAAGAATGAAAGTCGATTGGACATAAAATGTGGTGCGATAATGTGATCAATAGCAAAACTCGATTATAATGATTATAGATCTGGATCAAACGTTAACACCATTAATAAAATAAACAACATTGTTGAATTATGTCATGACGATAACAGTTAAAATCTAAAAACAATTAAGTTGACCACTTGAATAATGATGTCTTATTATACGATCTTGTTTTTTCATGATTAATTTTAGGTTGACCTTCAGCAAGATTTGCTTGGAACGCATTTGCAATGCCAGTTATGCAAGACGAAAGAGGGACATTATATCTGATGCTTAAAAAACTAGAGTTGCAGCACAGAAACGTTGAAAGGGTTATTTATTAGTCCAAGACGTTTAATCTGATACACAATAGATGTCATTAAAATGCACATTCATATAGAGCTAAAGAATAGATTTATGAAAATGAACAAATGTGTTGTATTATTGCACGATTGTTGCTCATGACTACCTGTCTTTGGTCTGAAACTTAAATCATAGATACTGAGTATCTTTAAATAATATTTGTGCTCTGATAATACATAATTACAAGGAATCATTTCAAAAATTATTATATTTCTAAATCAAAAGAGTTCACGAAATGGTTTCTTTGGCTTTATTTGCGTTGGTTATTTTGTGCGAGGGACTAGAGTTGGTATTCCAAAACAAAAAGGCTCCAATTTAAGAGAACCAATTGTCAGAAGAAGACGTTTTAGGCGTCTTCACCCAAAACCTTAAGAAAGTAATGAAGTTTGTTACCGGATGGCAATTCTGTCCGCTTAAATCAAGAGAAGAGGATGAACGACAAATAATACTATATATTAACATCTTCAGTTTTCTGTGCTGATTTAATAAGGTAGAATAAGGCAAAAGGCACGATAAATACCTTTTGCGTAGCACTCTTTACTATATGAGGAAAAGAAGCTAGGAATAAGCATAAATATTAAGCGTTTCATGAATAGATAAAAACTGAATAAAAAATAGTTATAACCAAATGCTTCTGAAAACAAGTTCCCCATCCCGACCCCTGGATGCTTCTACGGCTACTGCTCTTTTTAATATTGATAGTGAACCGTCTGTTAACTTTTCCTGTGTTGATGAAAGTATGACATCTTTGAAGCATTATTGGAGTAGGATAGGATTTTCCACTATATCAACATACAGTTGCACCAGTTTCCCAGATTTAACCTAAGAGAAAGAAACGTAACGGTTCTAACAATATTTCTGCAAAAATAGGCAAAAGTGATATTTTTTTCAAAATTTTAAAGTCTGTACATTGCTTGGAGGTTTTGGTCCAAAAAGAATAAGATTAATCTTATCAAAGCTAGGGTAAATAGGTTTATATTGGTTTCGTGTGGTTCGAATTGCAGAAAAGGAAACATGTTTTCAGAAAATGATTGTTGGAAAAAATTGGAAAAAAATCGTAGGATTTCCTGCTTTCAGGAAATGGTATCTAATATGCGTGATACAGATCTTTTTTTGTGAACCCTGACAAACACGTAACACTGTATCAAAGAAAATGCATGCTTTAAGAACTTTAACAATCTTTTTGTGATACAAAACTTGAAAATTGTCTTGAAAATTTGCGACATTGCGCCAAAAATATATTTAAAAGCTTTTTTCGTCTGACACACTTCAGAGTATGAATCGTCAGAAAGGAAAGTATATATATGGTAACTAATTTATACGAAAACTAAGCTAAATAAAGCTGCACTACACAACAAAATACTAACTTAACTAAATTACACTAAACTAAAATGCATTACACTGTAAATCGCCTTGAAAATTTGCGACATTGCGCTAAAATCATACTTAAAAGCTTTTTTCGTCTGACACTCTTCAG
>JANTCA010002996.1:0-11026 GCA_024741275.1 Chironex yamaguchii | reverse complement strand
AACATAATAAACAACATAAAAAAAAAAATAATAAAAAACATAATAAACAACATTAAAAACAAACAACATAAACAACATAATAAACAACATTAAAAACAACCAAAATAAACAACATAATAAACAACATTATAAACAACATAAAAGACACCAACATAAAAAACAACATAATAAACAACATTAAAAACAACATAAAAGACACCAACATAAAAAACAACATAATAAACAACATTAAATACAACATTAAAAACACCAACAGAAAAGAAACAGCATATAAAACATATAAAACACCATAAATACCAAAAACAACAAAAAAGAAACAAAAATGTAAAACAACATAAATACAACATGAGCAAAACAACATAAAAAACAACATAATAAACATCATATAAAACCACCATAAAGACAACAAATAGAACAAGATAAAAACAACATAATAAACATAATATAAAACAACATAAAAAACAACATAAGAAATAGCATAAAACAACATAAAGGAAACAACATAAAAAGCAACATAAGATAAAGTACTGAATTATCGTACTAACTGATATTGTGAACGCATATTGACCAAGAATTTTGGCAATGAGGTACGGAATCAATACGAAAAAAATTCATTTTGATAACATCAGAATTATTCACATAGTTTTGATGAGTGATTTCCTGTACATCTAAAAATATCGTAAGAAATTGCATTTTGTTAAGAAAAAGTATATAGAATTATACTTATCTCACTAATTATGAAAGTAATAACATTTCTATTCCGTCCCGATGTGGGCATTTTATCTTCATTTGTCTGTCATTATTTTAAATTATTTGTTACAAATATTCAACAGTGCACCCAAGGCCTCGTTTGCACTAGTACAGACTCCGAAACGTACAGATCGATTTAGATCCATAACAAACTGATTTTTAGCGTTCGCAATAAATCATTTCTACATCAATATACGATTACATTTCTGAATTGTACTAAAAAGGCATAGGATAGAATCGGACTATTATTTAAAATAGGCCATGAGACGAAAAATTTGATTTCGTCGAATCCGATCTGTACCCGTGTGAATCCATATTAATCGTTTGCGCAAAAGAAACATAAATAAAGATTTAATTCTGATCACCGAAGCTCAGGACACGGGTCAATAGACTACAAAACTGACGCTAAACAGGTAAGTAGCAGAGGTCGAAGAAAGTTTGGTCATTCAACTCCGATCGGTCACTTTTTAAATTAGTCGTCAGTCTATTAGGATACACTACACCTGGATCGAAACGAATCCAACAGATGCAGTCTGTTTGGAGTGTGATCCCAAACAAGTACCGATGGCAAAAACAAAATTCAATCGGATGACCAAGGCATTGTAGCTGGAAAATTTGCGGATGAATCGTTTTCTTATTTATGAGGATCGTATATTTACAAGTTTTATATTTCAACAAATGCTAGTTCAAATGTATTTGTAGTCAATTTACAGCCAAGAGACGTCCTCTTTACTTTGGATATGTTTACCGTCTTCCAAAGCCAAAAACAGTTTGTTTCCCTTGCAATTCTTATAACCCTTGATCCAATCTAATCTCCTTTTAATTCTAGTAGGATTGGTATAAGGTGCTGTCATCAATTTGATTCAAAGCACTGTTATTTCACAATCAAGTGCCGATAGTCTAGACATTTATGGATCAATGGCTCTATTCGCATAATACCAGTCACTTGCTATCAAACCTGTACAGTACATTAAAAGCGCGAATAGCCAGGGGGTAATTGTACAGGGAATGCACGTCTTTGCTTTCCTACCAACGGGTCAGGGACAAGCTATGTGCCTTCTCCAAATTCATGGACAACGCAGTTTAATCTGATTGCACAATAATTCGTTGTTCTTGGCTAGTCCCCCCCCCCCCCCCCCGAAAGATAAATAGTATAATGTTTGAAGTGTATGAAGACTGTGTACAAGTCTGACAGTCTAGACTGTATGCATATCATGTTTTAAAGTGTTTGCGGAGACTTACCCTACCCTTAATCCAGTAGTTGTAGTGAGTAGAGTTCGTTGTGTAGAATGAAAACTAAAGTCAAAATTTAAGCTTGACGTTTAGGAGTAATAGCCAAGAAGTACCTAAAGAACTCTTAAGTCTCCGATTTTTATTAATGCAAAGAAAGAGTGTGAGACAGAAATCAGTTGTAGGTTGTCACTCCTTTATCGATTTACTAGCAAGCAATAGAAATTTTTATGCTCACCTTCTCCTGAGAAACTGCAGCTTGGCTCACTGCTATTTTACACTGTTTAATAATACTTGTGGATGATGCAAAGGTTATGTTGTTTGTTTTTATTTACAACATGTCGTGGACATCTTATGACCATTGCAAAATTTATAATTAAATGCTGATAGATTTCAAGATTTTCCTTAAAATGTAGACCATAAATTAGTGTTAATAATTTAGATTAATTAAGGACTATTTACATTCCTGCCCACCTTAACAAATACGGTGAATAATAACTTGTAGTGATAACAAGTGTAATTAACGTATACTTGTATTGGAGCAACTAATCAGTTGTTCAAGTTTCCCTTCTGGTACCAGGGTCCGGAGGTAAGCTTAACTTGGTGCCCTCTTTAAAGGGCGGAGTTTTTTAATTCTTTCCAAATTTACTTGATTTGCCAAAAACATAGAGAGGTCAATGTCTACCAAGGTACTTGTGTTAGACAGTCACTTAGAGATACAATCACAAACTATGTACTTGTATACAACAAATACACATTTTGTATACGCACGCCCTTTTGGTGTGGAACTTATTAATTATTAATTCTACCGACCTGATCTGCTTATAAAATTCTCAGGTGTAAGTTTTATTCAGTCCATTAGTTCAGGTCCCAAGAACAAAATTCAAACTTGTACTAATATGAAACTGTACCAAGATATATTATATAAGTAGCATAGGCGCCGACCTTTTATTCGAAAGGTTTTTTCTATTTCATAAATATATGCTCGCCTCACGGTACCATAATTTTGTGAGTCAGAGGCAGACCAAGAACTATGTAATCCAATAACAACAGCCATTGGCCAGGCCTCTCCTACATCGAGGCTACAAGCAGGGCGAGCAACAGCGACTACTGGAGCACTGTGGCATCCAACGCTCTTAATTAGAGGACCGAACCCAATTAGATTGGATACGAGCGTTACTCTACTGCCTTGTTAAATAAAAACTTTGCAAATTTTACGTGTTCATTGTATATAGGCCTTGCTTTCTGCAAGTATTACAGGATCGTCATAATCTAAGCTAACTCACCTAAGCTACTCCTGCTTGTTAAAAACGTTTGTAAAAAATTATTCTCTACGCTAAGGCAACAATGCGCAGCACAGTTAATAGGACAAAGTAAGGCTATAAATTTACAAGTCGTTGAATTTATTTTTGACAGATGTTATCATTTGGTTCCAACGAAAGTGATTATTCACGTTGATTTAATCGCTGCAAAGCGAGGAAAAGCTGTCACTAATAACGTTATCTAAAGTTTCTCATGACCACAAATTAAGTTCAATCAGTTTAAATAGATTGCCGATTAATTGTAGCTTCCTGGAAAAATATGACCAAAGTGAGAGGTCAGCTTGTTCCAGCCTTTTAACTTATTAAGATCCAACCCATCAATTCATGTCTCTAACTAGGATATGAGAAGGGACGGAACAAATCAAGCAATAGCTCCACCATTTCAACTGGCTGATAAAGCTAGCTAATCCATAAAATTATTTGAGGATTCCTTTAGGAACAATGCAGTAAAAAGAGGGGAAACTATTACTATTTGCTGCATAGCATCGTGCATCCTTGTGACCTTAAATTAAAATTTACTGTGTTTACATTAAAATTGTTCGAATTAGGATTCGAATTAGGTTCGAATTCTCATTCTAATTTTGACAAAGGTTTGGCGTTTTATACATAAGTTTTTGCTCATCCGAAAATTTTTGTCTTGAGTCGTCTATCCATTTGTCCACCAGTTAGTCCATCTATCGATCTCTTTGTCAGTCATTCTGTGAGTCAACCTGTCCATCCGTCTGGCTATCAGTAAGTCGTTTTGTCCATTAGTATGTCGGTCCGCCCGTCCATCCATGTATCCATCAGTCAGTCAGTCTGTCCATCGAGCTGTCCATCTATTAGTCAGTCTCTCCATCAATCATTCAGTCACATTTTCAACATATCAGCATCGTCCTCATAAAAATACATCCAATTCAATAGTGGTACGTTGCTTCATTGAAACTCCACCAGCAAACAGATGCAGGATTTTCGCATCAGATAAGTAGGTTCCCGTCACTGTCAGGTCTTTTACCCTCCTTGTCAAAGGCTATGCTCTTTGAGAATGTATGGAGTTCGAGCAAGAAATTTTGCAGGGGCTTTGCTTCTAGACCTCGTCATTAAGCATCCCTCATTCAGATACTTAAATCTCCCCCTGTTAACACAGCTCCCCATCATTTCCTTCTTGAGCAGGGTACAAAAAGGCTGAAATATTTGCTGCAACAAGAAATGGACTTTAAAGGATTACCATTAAAAGCTGTCATAAGTAACTTTTAACCCCTCAAGAATTGACGAATACAATTTGCAATCTTAAGACATTCTTTCTTAACAACTACAGCGTCGAGAAATCCTACGTTGGGAATTTCAGTATCCAGAATTGCAGTCTTGAGAACTATCTCTGCACAATTCCAATATTACTTCCAGTCATGCCATTTCAAGAGTTGGCATTGGAGAGGTTCCCATCCCAGGAATTAATATATTAAGTCCTGTCATCTGGAGTTTTGCAATCGTCAACGGGAGATCCCATACCAACTAGATATTTACACATTCGAGGGAATACTATAACACGACGACGAGGAATTACAAAGTATAATTGCTTATACAATTTGTAGGTTTGTTTCTGGGTAAATAATTGTTTATAATTAAAACAATACAAGATAGTTGAACACGCAACAACTGCTTACTGTTGCCATCTGTTCATTACCGTGTTATTACGTAGTCTAATGATATATTCTATCAGTATCATAACTAAGTTTTTTTGAATCTCTGGTGTTTTTTGACGTTTGAGAAATTATGCATTCGGTGGGGACTAAACCATTTCCTCTCTTCTTTCCAGGCAGAATGCTCTGAGCACTAAGCTTCTGAGATGTTGTTTCTAAATGGCGGTGAATGGTGACATGGTATGACGTCTTACACTCGAAGGTTGTGGGCTCGAACCTAAGTCTGGGTCATACCAAAGACTTCAAAAAGGCTACATAATGCTTCCCTATGCTATCAGTTCACGAAACCTATGCGGTAACATTTACAGTGCTTACGCAACCGCTTGGCCATTAGAATAGGTAAACGAAGATGGGCACCGCCCTATAAACGATGCGAGAAGGAACTTTAACTTTGACACAAATACTTCATAATTCAAGGACGTCCGAATGATACAATTAGTGCATGCTGCATCCGTCAACTGCATATGACGAATTACGGGTGAGTTACAGTTTTCAAACAACGATCATGTACACATAGCGATGTTTTATTATACGCCACCCTTTTATATTCGGGGAAACGCTTACGGAGTGCCTAGTTTCTATCTGTGCTTTTTTGTATTTTGGAACAGTGACATAGCATTGAAGTTTTGCTTGTCCAAATCTTTATACGGCTTCCGTTTTTTTTATCTTTTCATTAATGTTTTCTCTTTGGAGCTCATTTGTCATTTGAAACAAATAAATCAAGTTCTGATGTGTTCAACGAAAGTAAATTTGAGAAGTAACGCTGTCACTTTATACACAAAGACACACCAGTCTCAGTACTTTCATAATGCCATTTTTTCTGTTAGCATTTATAGTGAATTGGCTGCGTTCTGTTTTTGCATTTTTGGTCTTACAATCTTAATAGTAGATAGAAACCATCTTCTGTCCTTAGGAAGAAGTATAGCACATATCATACCGGTTGAAGCAAGCTGAAAATGAGAAAATGCCACCAGAATTTTTCTTTTGTCACAGGCTGGCTGAAACATTTTCTGGGAACTGTCAATGTAATAACAAGCATTATCACTATCCTTGGGAACACGATAGTGTTTGTTCTTATCGCAAAGTACCAAGAGTTACAAACCAGGTCAAATGTTCTACTTTCAACTTAAGCAGCTACAGATTTACTAGTAGGAATACTACTGGATCCTGTCACATTTCTTACGTTATTCTCGTACGACATTACGGGAGAATTGCAGTGTCAATATATTAGATCTTTTGATATGCGTTGTCCTCCTAGGAGGATGCATTGGTTCAATTGCCGTTATCAGTTATGATAGAAACTCTCACTTGTCAAAACCTCCGCAATATGAATAACACATGAGCAAGAATCAGGCTGCCTTTTCACTAGTACCGACGTGGACGTTGCCTCCGTCTGATAAGCGGCGATGAGAAGATTCATAGCTCGCTTATTGTTATCTTCGTGGTGACATACTTTGTGATAACCTTTATATGTTATAGTGTGATTGTGTACATTATTCAAAAAAAGAAGCAATTGCAAGAGTCAGGAATTCAACAGGTAAAGAGGTGGTTAAAAATAGCCTCAGAACAGCCAAAGCAATCGATTGCCTTAGTTATTGCTTTACTTTCGTGGTTATTCCAATCATGATCTGCAACCTTCTCATTGTATTAGATGGTTTTGGTGTGAGCGGCGTTTCCTGGGTTTTCTGATAGCAAACGAGATAGCTTTTGTTTGGTGATGATGACTTTGGCACAAGCAAATTCTGCATCAAATTCTATCATCTATTACCATCCAACGCCAACATTTCGCCGGAAGTTTAAAGAGAAATGCAAAGTGCTATTTGAACAAAAAGCTCCTATACTAAGAAAATTGGATGTTATCAATGTACAACGGACGTAAAACGTTCTATAGACAGAGGCATATTCATAGAGGAATGAGAAGTAAGTAAAATTGTGCACTCAATGACACTCACATGGAACTTGACACAATGGTAGATCATGACCTAAATGCAAAAAGTCCGATGAGCACCACCTTAAAACACCTTAAACCACATGCGCAGTGACAACGTGATCAAGAAAATAATCAAGCAAATCTTAATAAATAGACATCAGTTTAAAGCTCTCGTCATGCTAATCAGCATTACTAACTAACTAACTAACTTTGCTTCAGAACCATGTGCTCAGAAGGTAACTTTCAAAAGATACGGGAGTTTTAATATCCCATAGTAAGGTAGTAGCCATTTCAAAGTATTTAACTAAAAATCTGGATACTCGTGGGCCTTTGATCCCCACTTTTTAGAATGGTGATCAATAAAATTCATACAATGTTGTTTTTAAATCCGTACCACCTGTAATATTTACTTTAGGCTAACCCCTAAATCTTCCGAGATTTTCCCCATTGTTTAAGTGCAGTTAAAAGTATGTGGGCATTATCTTGGCCATTATAGACATGTGTTACTCTCAGGCATTACTACCGTAAATGCTTGATTTATTTAAAATTCAACAGGGGCCAAGAAATCAAGAGGGGGCTAAAATGAAACAAGGGCCTAAAAAGCTGATATGCGTTTTCTAAGCAACAAAACTATGGCACTGTTTATTTAGCATTTTTGGCATTTGTCGAGCAAACCGTCTTTTTCTTCCAATGTTTTCGAATAAGCGCTCCCTTCGGTTCTAGAAAGTAATACAATTTAGCACCCTGGGGAGCTTATTTAAGCGGAGCTCCTTTTAGATGGTTTGGTTTAAAGACCAATCAAAAAGGGCGCTTATCCGAGAGGGGGCGTTAAAGCGAGCTGAAACGATATATTTAGAGATTTTTACAGTTATCGGCTCATTAGCGTAGCTTTTCTGTGTTAAGTAATTGACTAATAATTATAGGATTACCTTTGTTAGCAATTTCATGTTTCTTTCTGTGCTTCCCGATAACTGAGTCTCACAGATTTGCAGGCAGATTATAACGTCATATTTAGATCACTCTTTGCGTTATTATATTTATGTCTGTAAATTGTAAATGGAGTCACTTATCAAGTATGAGTGAAATGTAAAACCAGACGGTTTTGTTTTTAAGTAGTATAAAAACTGTCATTAATTGAAGAAATTGTCATCATTGCACGATATAGCGTAAATGACAGGATTTTGAAAGTGAGTTTAGGTGCTGTTTGAACACATCTTGAATTTCGAGCGTTTTGACTTCCAGAGTATTAATATGTATATATTTGGAAATCTAATTTTGCAATTTCAATTTAAGGTTTATATTTGGGAACATGTCAAGTTTAGTGTTAAGGTAGATTAGCTTTCTTATTATTGATTAGTTTTGTAAATAAAACCTTCAATCACGCAGTTCGTAAGCTTTTTTTGCAATTCAAATTGAAAACAGCTCCTCTATAGTGCTTAAATAATAATACGTTACTGTTAGGATATAACAAAACAAAGGAAACGTGGTGAGAATGTTAATTTGCTGTTATGTTTTCAATATTTGCTTTCAAAAATACAAACAGCAAGGTCTGGTGTAAAATAACCAATGACTAGTAATGCTTAGGTGTTTCAGTGCTAGACCTATAGAATTCTTAATTAATCTAAATACAGCTATGAATAAGGCAGTGTGCGTAGGCTTATTTTGTACCAGATCTGTGGCGAGCAGCGAGCTTTAAGGAGGCTCATCATCTATTATTTGGCGAGTTTAGGTGAGAAAATTCTAGAGTGTTGCCTTGGATTTAGACAATCATGCTTATTACCTTCATCTACTTACTCCATTGCATGTTGCCAACAGATGTGTTATTGCGGAGCATCTTGTTGCCTTTACTCTATACGTTGAGCCCCTTTAGCCAAAATGTTACTGTTCGATATAGGCCTGAAGATATGTACTTTAATTTGCAGTTTTGTAGCTTTCATCGGAAACTGCTTTTTAAAGTTAAATTGCGATGTGCCTAGTAAAATAGAAGGTTTTTTGTTGCACACGAAGCACTGGGCTTATACAATTTAGTTGCCAACTTTATATAGGCACGCTTAGGACACAGTTATAGTTAACAATGGTTCGACAATGTGTAAAAATCTGGTACTTAAGATTTGTCGAGTCAAAAAACTACCATATTGAATGTGTTTGTCACAATCATACCTGTTTCTGAGTAATTGCGCTCACCTCCCTTTCAAAATTTGTCAGCAGGACCGCCGAGACGGGGATAGCAGGGGTAACAGACCCTGGGTCCAGGCCCCGTCAGTGGTCCGCTAAACATGCAGCTTTGTTTTCTAGTTTATATTCAATAGACAAAATCAAGCTGAGCCCTCTAAAATCTTTCAAAAACAAACCTAGCTCTTCCCCATAGCTCTTTATAATGATATAACGGGCTGTTGTTTATTGATTTTGACAAAAAATTGAAAAATTTAAAGTGGAAAGGTACAGCATCCTTTAATAGCCTTGGGACCCCGCAATGCTTTTGCCGGCCCTGTATGTTGGGAAACCATTATAAAGGTTAAAGGATTATTGTCATGAAATAGTTGAAATATTTAAATTAGAAGGGTACTGCTCTTGTGAACGTATATATTCATCTTTGTCAGTAGAACCTCAGTGTCTCCTTCTTTGCTTTACATTTAAACTTTGTTTTAAACACCGAGCAAACACAGAATAACACATGACCAGCACAGTGGGGGAGGGAGGAGGGGGCACTCGTACTTGTTCTTGTTCTTAATCTAAGTGCTGCTCTTAGTATGTCCATGCATCAACGTGTTTCTGTTTTTTTACATGTTGAACGAAGTCTTGTGAAACGAAGGGATCCAGTGTTGGGGAAAGACATTTCACTATCGCTGTCTCAATCCTGTCATTGCAAATCACAGAGTTATCTTGCACACTAGAGACATAATACTTTTTTCATATATTTTTTTCAAGTAATTTCAAAATCAAAATATTACCATAGATTTAATAAGTTTGCTGAATTTTGTATGGCATCGATCTCAAATTTGTACTTATTAAAACAAGGGAGGGATGTACAGTTGTTTTAAATCAGTTGATTATAATACAAATCACGTCAACATTCGTACTAACAAAGCATGCTTACTTTGACCTCCCAATAGCGTGTCTTCCATCGATCTAAAAACGAACAAAGCCAATCAGCGATCAACAAAGGCTGAAAACAGAAGCATGTCAGAATTGTATATATACACAAAACAGAAGTGCTAAATTGGCTCACTTACTTTTAAAAGTGATTGCTATGTTTGGAGAGTCAAGCTACAAAACACTTGTGGGTGTCCCTCTAGAACTGTGTGGAAGGGTCGCCATTTTCTTTTTGTCCTTGAAAGGTCACATGGAAACTAAAAACTTAAATCACGCGGTATAAATGAAAATATATAAAAAAGGATTGTGATTTGTCAATCATAAAAAACAATCATTTGCCGTAAGCCAATCAATGCCTTTGCTTGAAACAGAGGCCAGAAAAAAATGGACGAAAACAACAAATGTCAGTGTTCTGTTGTAACAAAAATTTCCTAAAGGACGATGGTCTGAGTATTCAAGATAAGTTTCCAAGTTACAGAAATATCACAGTAAGTAAATTTATCTGACTTGAAGTTGTTTTGTCCTTCTGTGTTGCTTTCGTTGGTTACATTTTCGGTATACAAGTAGGCAATCCTTTGAAATCAGATCTTGCTAAAGTATAAAAGCCAGACAACTGATATGAGACGAAGGTCTCAATTCTGCTGATCAAGAGGCACCTCGCTACGAAAGGGGTCTAAAAATCACATCATGGTTTCAAGAAACCCACAAATTTCAAATGCTTGATTGCATGCTACCTACATTATTAAGACAAAATTATACTATCAAGACACCCCGTACTGTATATATAGGCCTATATAATAAGACATACACGAAGTATTTTTGCTATGAGTTTATTGCACATGCGTTCTTCATAGATTATATATACATGTATATATATATGTGTGTATATAACAGAATTACAGAAAATGAAAAGACTAATTCTCTGTTACTCTGAGTTTCGTACTCATCAGACAGACTATAACTATATATATATATATATATATATATATATATATATATATTTGTTGTGTGTGGGGGTGTGT
>JANTCA010002994.1:0-11027 GCA_024741275.1 Chironex yamaguchii | reverse complement strand
TGTTTCTTCATTTTCTCTTTCTTTGTTTCCTTTCTCGTTTATGATTGGCTAGTTTTGCTACATGTTTTGTATAAATAAGTTGCCATATACATATACTTTCCTCTCTGACGTTTCATACTCTGAAGAGTGTAAGACGAAAAAAGCTTTTAAGTATGATTTTAACGAAATGTCGCAAATTTTCAAGGTGATTTGCCTTTTCTTATTGTGTTTAAAGTCAAAGGATGTCTATTTCAGTTTCTTCATTGAGCACTTGGCTGTTGTTATAATGTCGCAGTCCATCTAGAGAGCTTTAAAGTTCATTTTTATCTCCTTTTCACAACAACTTATGTAATCATGGATGTTTGTTATTAGCTAAACAAAACCTACTACAAACAATAACATAAATATCACAACTCCATGCCTTTTCAGTAGATATTGTTATCACCAAGTCCTCATTTGAGACCCGCCATATCTTCCACCTAGTTATCATCTACTAATGTTTACACGTTTAAATCTTCCGTTCACTTTTTTGTTGTGGTTTTACTCCGTATTATTGGACAAGACCACATATATTTCTAAGTTAATGTACATTGTACGTTACTTTTCCATGGACGTTAACATTATTTGAAGAAACACTAAAAATAGTCTGATGAGATCAAGTCATGTCTTTATATTCATAAATTACAGATAAACAATTGCTATAAACCAATGCTGCTTGTTGACTCACTAAACTCTTTTCCAACTGAGAATCCAGAGTTTGTTGAGCTTTGTCCAAGTCTAAGAAAAATCAAATAAATGTTATTGTAATAAAAATGGCAGGAAATAGATGCAAAATGCATATGTGATGAGATTTATAATATGAATTCATGGATTTGCTAACTTTTAAATTAACAGAAAAACAGCTCAAGAAAATCTGAAGAACCTTTTGGAGAACAGGATATGGGGTTTAATCTGGAAATTTCATTAACACATAAGTAATCCATATTCATAAACGTTCACATTGTCTCCTCCATTTAAACCTCTAGAATTTAAGATGTTTTAGATAAATGGCTAATCTCTTTGCTATTAGTAGCTGTACTAACATTGAACATAATTCATTACGATGCCATTGTAGGTGTGCTATGGCACTAAGTTCAATACTGCAATCTCTTTGCCCGTGACAATAATGTGCTATGCATGTAGAGCAATTTACAAAAATATTATTCACATCATTGTTTTACATACGTGTGGCAGCAAAGAATCTATAAATAATTTTAGGTCAATTCTGCTTAACGACAAGGTGCCTCAAACATAAATAATTTTTATCTTTTATTATAGCATACATGATATAAATGAACAGTCAACAGATGTCTAGTCTACACCCTGCTTTTCTCTTCTACCTGCTACTGGTACTAGTCATGTTTATGTTTCAATTTTTCCTCAAATACAACAGTATGATTCCCTGGGAATGTAAATAACTCTCTAGTTTGGTAATAGTTCCGGCTACATTAACATTTTAACTTATCTGAGATAACATTATTCCGAAATTGTTAACATTGCAAAAGAGCCTAGCATCCTTTAACTTTGAAGGTAACTTATGGTACCTGAAACAATACCCCAAGAATGCAAATGTTGAAGAATAAAATTAAGATACCCTGCAATTGTGACATGGCCATTTGATTGTCCAACTGCGACAATATTTTCAGCTTCAGGTTTTAAGCACCAGGAGACAGCCTTAAAAGAGAAAAAAGAGATATACACTCATCATATCAAAAACAAAGTTAAAAAGGTTGACGTCTTGTGCTCTGAGCTGGAAATTATCCACGTAAAGTCTGATACGTTCTAGTTAAACTATATAGCTTAAAATAAGCATTTGAATTACTTTGAGATTACTTGCCAACAACTTAACCAGTCCTTCTGTCATCATGATAACAGTTTATCATATCTAAGTTTGGAAACAAAAAAGTTGGTGACGATGTTATCTACATATACTAAAATGCTAAATCACGTGACCTCGCATTGACCAGTCGAAAGGCTCAAAAAGTGCAATTCTTATGACTGCAGCTCCTCTTAGGCACCTCACGCTACTTGGTTCAAAACAATTTTTTCGACTTCTTTGCACTGTACGGATTTGCAATAAAGTTTGCGATTTTTGATTTAAGGCCTGCTTTTCGAGAAATTTGCCCTTTAATTTTTGGGAGAGGACGGGGATACGTGTTGCCCTTTCATCTATGCTGTGTCTCTGTCAACCTGAGGTGTTTTTGCCTTCTGTTTACCCCCGTGTCTAGACTCCTTGGTGAATGCTTCAATTTGCAAATTTTGAAAACATGGCATTGAAAGCTTTGCTTCGTGAGAACTCTTGGAACCTTTCCTTCATTGCCCGTTTTGGATGTTTTCCCTTGACAAAAGTTACTATACAACATTTGTTAGAATGGGAAATAACCTACTCACCCTTTCAATTTGAGCAAAAAAACAGGCAAGGGAGATACCAAACAAACAGATATACCTATCCCATCAACACTATTTAACTTAAAGTTTAAACTTTAAGTTAAATAGTGTTCACAGGGTCTCACTGTCCTATTTCAAATAATAATTCTCCTCTACATGCACATATCTGACTAGAGTCATTTACCCCCTGGCCCGAACTACGCTCACAACCATTACAGGCATGATGCTTGCCAGATTTCTTTGTCACTTTACTGATACATCGATAGCAGGGATACATGGGGATCAATCACAAATCTCATCATAAACTTTCATCATAGACCTCAACAACAATGTATTGAAGCAACCTTTTGCCGGGCTAAGACCTAATACATTCCAGGTACAACACATAACAATTGTACGAACATTAGCCAACAGACAGATTATAACACAAAGGACAATTGTGGATGAATGGCTATAGATCTTAAGTATAAAAGTCCAAGATCTCTTATAGATAAATGGATGTATGGATGGATCAATTGATCGATTGATTGATGGATGGTCTGATAGAAGGGTGGATGGATAGACAGATAGATGGATATTAGATTAATGGGTGTTGAAGACTATCAAATACAATTGGTTAAGGGTATTGTGGCCTTTGTCTTAGGAAAAAATTTACATCTCTGCCAGTACACAAGCATAAAATTCATCCTAAATTTGGAAGTTACCAGTTGCACAAATTAGGATTCAATTGAGTATAACTACCACTTGCACAAATTAGGATTCAATAAAAATAAATCATACATTTACCAACAGATTGCCAGTTAGTGAATGGTGGTGCAAAAATCTCAGATTGTTATACACATGCTTAAAAATTAATATAGAAATAAGCATGTTTACCTTAATTAAAGAAATCTCAGAGTTAACGGCTACCACTGATGCATACGTATCATCTGCCAATTTAACAGCTGCAATGGACAAATACAGGATACCGATTTACATCACTGTCAACTACTTTAATGTGCTTAAAATACAATGTTCCACTAGAATCTTGAAAAGTCCACAAAAAGCAGCAGTGTACCCAAGAAGGGTCATAGGGGCAGCCACCCCAAAGGAAAGACGTTTACTATGAGGTGCAATTATGAAGCTCACTCAAGAATACAAGAAACTGCAAAAAGATAATGAAAGAATCCTAAATAACATTGGTCACATTTTACAACGACTCAATTTTTATATTCTGTAGAGAGAAATGCAATCAAACATGGAGAAGCACAAAAGTATGTAAAAACCCATGAAAAGCCAAGAATATATTCTGATACAGAATTTATCAAATACTTTGGCATTCATAAACTAAACCAAGTAATAGTTCAATATTATAGTTGAATATTGATATTCAAATAAAAACCGCAATCACTTCACCATGTTTTTGTCTTACTTTAGAAATATCTGATAGTCAATAACAATTTCATAATTGAAGCCAAACCGTATGGCATTGAAAGACACCAAAACATTTCAAACTGAAATCATCTCATTTTATCAGCACTGAAACTAGGAATCAATAAAATCTTAGGATGTCCAGTTCCATTTTCAAAATCATGATCATATGTCAAAGCTTTGACATATTTTTCTAATAGCTTCACCATATGCCTCATTGTTGTGTCATGGGTCAAATTTTCAGCATTACATTACCACTCACAAATATTACAAAAAACCTGACAGATCAAAGACTTTTACATTGAAGTTGTAACAAAATAACTATATTGTGACAAAGTTTGCCCAATATGACAGTCAAATGCTTTATGGCATTGTAAAACTTCTGTCTGGTTTCAAAATTTCCTAGTGCTAAATTACAAGATGGGATTAAAATGTAGCTATGAGATAACAGTTAACATATGAAAATTTAACAAAAGGAAAATGTTACACATATACCTTGTTTTAAGCCTCCTGCCTTCCCAGCTATCTCCTACAATGAAAACACAACTGATATGTTATCAATGACACAATGTCATATTATGATAATGATGAAATTCAAACAGCTCAAAACAAATTACGTGAAATGACATAGTTTGTTCATGGACTGTTTAAACATCCTTTTCAATTATTATACTCTATTTTAGGACAGAAAGAGGGCACTCTCTATGACTAAATGTGATACTTTACTTGCCAGATAGAGAACCCCACATAAAGGTAGTATCATAAATAAGTCTGTTATACGCCATATAGCAGATTACAGGTGTAAAATGTTTCTGACTATGGGACCATTGGTCCCAGAAAATATTATAGTTTCCAAAAAGAAAAAGTTTAAGAGAAATGCAAAACACATATAGGACAATTGTAAATCTCCAGTCATCTTGTGTTCTACACTAGTGCGATTCTGAATATGTTGTCAGCACTAGGATTCAAGACAATTTTGTAGACAAAAAGGTTTACAGTTACAAGCTCATTTATAGAAGCCACAAGTGAGACACAATAAACCAGGAACAAACTATGTCAGTGCATTGTAGAACACTATATACATTATGTGCTTTATAGTATACTAGTAATACAAACACCAGTTTCATGATGGATCACTCTATACCTCTCCCTAGCTTTAAACCCAGTACAACAAGCCCAAAGTATACCTGGGATAACTATGTGATTATTTACATCTTACACAACTCTACAAGGATTTCTCACCTAGACTGGACAATGATCAATGGTCTGTCAACCAGAGTTGATCAATGGTCCATTCTCATTGACAGATTGAAGGAGAAGGAGATAGCAGATTTAACAGTGGTCCTTGATACAGAAGGACGCAAAATTATGGAGGTTCTATTTGCTAAATCCCACTATAAATGAAAGATAGGAACTAACTAAAATTCTATCAAAATTTAAACAACATAACCACAGCAAAAAGCATGATCTGTTTGCATGAAATGTTTGTTGATTGTCCCATTAAGAAGAAAATGAATCCATTGCACAAAGGGAAGCACGAGTTAAAGAACTCACTAAAGATTGTATTTACAAAAATGATAATGAAGAGCACTCTCGAGATCACTCTGTGATTCAGCTACATCGTAAAGCCATCATGCACAAATTGTTTTTGAAAGGGGATGAACATACTTCCGCTGATGCAGTTAAAATTGCTAAAACATGTCAAGCAACTGATGTGAAGCTAAGCAGACCAGCTCATGTAAATGCACTTTCACAAAAATACAAGAACCAAGGTCCAAAATATGCTTCAAAATGCAATAGGAAACAGACTCAACAGAAACCAAAATCCAATATTGGTAGCAAGTCAGGTACACAAACTAACTGCCCATGGTGTGGTGCTCCCCAAAGGTATTTGAAACACCAATGTCCTGCACAGGGACATAAGTGAAAAAAATGCAGCAAATTAAATCACTATGAGAGTGTCTGCAAAACATTTCCATCATAACCTACTTCTCACAGAAACATCCATAAACTTAGACATGGAATAAACCACATAGGTGTCCTTGATGGTAGCAAAAGTTCAAGTAATGAAAGTGATGGCTGCGTTACCCTTGAAATTACAAGTAAGTATAAGCACATTGTAAAACAAGAAGTAAGAAGTGTCTTATTGATACATGTGCTACGAGTAGCGTTATGTCAGGAGCCTGATCATTAGGAAAGAGCGGATCAAGAAATACACTAACCCTGAGCAAGTTAAACTATATAATGGATCAACAGTAAACATTGTTTTACCAGAAACAGAAAAATCCTTTGGCATGTCCATGCACTGGTCTTCTCTTATTGAGTTTCTGGATTAGTCAAAGACATGAGTCTCAGAATACACACAAGTCCTTGATTTTCAAGATACATTATTCCATGTCAAAACAACCAGCAAAAATCAATTTTGATACCCACCATCCCACAATACTTTGTACTTTTCACAGCTTTTAGATGAGCATCATTTAAGCAAAATTTCAAAATTTGAACGAAAAAAAATTGCTTTAGGGATAACTTGAATAGCCAATAATGACATAACAGGAAATACCTTACCCTTTGTGATGTTGGTGTGAAATTATTTAATCTTCCAGAACAATAAAAGAGCCGCTCTCTAAATTGGCAATGGCTAGACAACGATGACATTGCAGAAAAGTTTTGAAGTAAGTATTGCCACATCTAGCATAGGTGTTGAAAAGGTATTTGTTCTGAATTCAACAATATAATTATGTTAAGTTCCACAAGATTTCAAGGATGGAATCATCATTCCTGTGTACGAGAGAGGATGCAAACAGGATTCCAACTATCGAGGCATAACCTTACTATCGATTGCTGGCAAAGTATTAAACATCATTCTAAGAAAGCGGCTTGAATCCCTTTACGAGTCTGTCATCAGAGACGAGCAAGCCGGTTTTCGAACGGGCCGAGGATGCATCGACCAGATCTTCACTCTCTGCAAGGAACGCCATCTAAGGCATGGAAAACCAATGGTTGCCTGCTTTATTGACTTTGTCGCTGCCTCCCATAGCATGCACGGAGAGTCAATGTGGGGCATCCTCACAAAATGTGGTGGGCCAGCCTTGTTCATAGACATTATCACAAGCATATATTTGACGCAAACTCGTCCGTTCGTACCAAGAACGGATGTTCTGCCCTTTTCCCAATTTCGACTGGTGTTAGACAAGGCTTCGTGCTTTTGCCCTTGCTGTTCAGTTTGGTACTGAACTATATTCTGACAAAATCTTTGCCCAAAATTCTGAATTCAGTATTCTAATCTCTGTCTGTATGAGTCATGTAGATGTGATGGGAAGAAAAGGCAGCGATGAATTTAAAAATGAGAAAAGTGCTGTTAAGGAATCACTAGCTACATCAATAGAAGATACAGATGTGAGCTCTATTGACATGTATACAGTTGCATATGCAAACATCACATGGAAAAAGAAAATTTTGACAAATTACAGAAAAACTCCAACAAAAGGAGAAAAGCTACCAAAAGAAAGACATAGATTTTAACATAAGTGCTATCATCAAAACAAAAGAATTCTTTCAAGTCACAGGCTACATGGCTAGATTGATAAGAAAGATAAAGAGTTTTTGAACTGCCTGAAAACAGAAAGGTTGAAAAATGCCAAAGAAACAGTTGTGTTATGCAACACAGAAAGCATTTTTTTAGCATCATTAAAATGAACATGCTCAGAAAAGACTGCTCTTGTGTGACCTAAATGAGCTTTATGCAGCAAGAAAGAAAATGCTCATTGTAAAGTTGTTTTTTTCAAATTCTGTGCCCTGCACCCAAAATGGTCTACAAGTGCACATTCACCAAATTGTCCGCTTAATGGTGGGTGCAGTGGGGCTTGATACATCACATAATGAACTGACACATAAGCTTGTGTGTCACAAAAATAAGGAGTCAATGATACATCATTGTCTAAAGTGTCCTGATTCATCAAACCTGGTTGCTCACGTTAAAGAAGCAAATTTCTGTGGGTGACCATGATGATAATGATGATGAAGGTGGTGATGATGACAATGACAATCTTGATCAAATCATATTTCAACAATGGATGTCAACAGATAGATCTCATTATCAAATCAAGAGTGCTGGATAATTCATACAAATGCTGGCTGAAAAGTTGAATTGTCTCACAGCTCATTCTTTCATTGCAAAGGAGTAGTGCAATTTTTAACAACAGTAAACTCAATTTAAAGAAAGGAGAGGAGGTGATTCCCGGGATTTTTCAGAAAACTTTAAATTTGATATTTCAGATGAAGTCCAAAGTTACCATTGGAATCACCAATCTTGCATTCATCATCCTGCTGTGACTTACTTTAAGAAAGATGGAAACATTTCTGAAAATTGCATCACTATGACACAAATTTTCTTCTACAAATTATCCAATGTAGCTATTACTCACAAAAAAACAAACAGCAATGATCAAAGCACAATATTTCAGGGATGGATTTGCAGAACAATACAACGACTGTAAGAACTTATTGAACATTTGCCTCCATCAAAAGTTGTTTTCAGTTAATTGTGAGTGCACATTTTTGCTACTAGCCAGTTGTCGTTTGGCATGTCATACCGTATAGATAAGAAGAATAGTGGCATCGTGGTCAAGTTTGTGCATCCAGCATTTCCTCTGATATATTTTTAATGGCCGAGGAATGAAGATATATGCCATCTCCAAGAAACTTAGACAGCCATTTTTATGTTTTTAAATGCCCAGAAACCTCTTCAGGACATCAATACTATTTTACAAAAGAGAAGCAAGCTTTCATTGAGACAGAGTTTCAAAAGCAGGGAATTTTAAATATAACGAACAGACAAATTCATTAAATATTTTTAATTGTCTTCTGCATAATTAAAATTTGCATTGTTAAAAGGATGCCTAATATTAGGACTATTAAGAATCTGTACACCATAAAATGAAGAGAAGAAAGTAGGACAGACAACTGCTTCCTCTTCAGCTTACACATGCAAGAATACTCTAACCAAAGCAGTTAAAAAAGCTACTGCTGCGTTGCCTGCATCACCAAGGAAGCGATCTAAAGTAGTACAAAAGCTGTTGTACCTCACTAACTCACAAACCCATGACTCAGGAACCAATGAAGGAAGGTCACCTGTAAGTGATGAAGCTAAACAAAAGATCCTGCAGTTCTATCAAAGGGATGACAATCATCATCAAGCTCTAGGAAAACGTGACACAATAGTTGAAAAGTTCAATGACTTAAAATAGACTTATCAGAAAAAGCACCTAACCACAACCCTCCATGAGCTTTACAAGGATCAATTTCCAGGCATTAAGATAAGTACAACTAAGTTTACTGAGTTGCAACCCCCATATGTGCTGTTGTCAAGTGATATGCCTGGTAGAATTTGAATTTGAATGAAAATTTTATTGCTTTGATGGAATCACTTCGCAAAATTCTACCAGAAACTTCCATTTATTCTCAAGAATTTGTAGAGTCACAAGTGTGTTCCAGAAGTGATGATACCTGCTGGAGTAACTTGTGAGATACTTCTAAGGACAGGCAATTGCTCACTTGTAGTGCATTAAAAACCAGTAGTCAGATAGTCCTAAATTAGTATGAATGGGAAAAGAAAACCACATCAAATGGGAGAGAAGTACAAAAAGTTGTTACATGTGGCAGTGCAGATGAGGCAATACAGAAGTTGAAAGCCCAGATACCAACATTTCTTATGCACCACTTTATAGAACAAAGGCAAGCACAGTTGTACAACAGCCACAAAGCAAAGGTTCAAACCACTTGCAATCATACAAGTTGATTTCACTGAAAATTTTTCCATGTTCTTTCAGGATGAGCTTTAGTCAGCTCATTGGTATACAAATCAAATAACAATATTCACTGCTGCATTTTGGTAAAATAATAAATGTTCACCTGCAGTTGTAGTATCAGATGACCTGTAACATTCAAAGGAGTCTATTCTAGACTTTTTGGAAGTATTGTTGAAAAATCTTTTGAACATGTAACCCCCTTCAAGTCTGGTCTGTTGGTCCAAGCAGCCAGTTTAAAAGTAAATTTATCGCGTTCTGTTTGTCATGGTTGGAACGTGAAATTAAAGTGGAAATTCATTAGCATTTTTTGCTGCATACCATGGTAAAGGCTGAGTGGAGTTATCACATGTGTTGTGTATTCAGTGGTATTGGCCCCCTATCGGCAATCCTTGTAACTGTTCACTCATGCACCGTCTGTTGACTTTGAAATAAAATGTTTGCTGCAATGTCGAAGCCAAGACGTGTTGCCTTCTCTTCTGTGCTATCTAAATATGTAGATCATAGCGGAGACACGACATGGTGTCAGAAGTGGGATATTTGCTAAACAGAGCATTGGACTATCAGGATACGTCACGGCAATAGGAAGAATGCAGTGATCATTGTGCTCTCGCAACACAGGACTCTGTAGTTTTGCACGCTTCTCATGTCAAACTCAGAGAGTGACCACGAGGAAGGAAACATGGCCACCACTGCTACCATCGTTGCCGGGTTCACTCCTCCATCGTTCGTCTCAACAGAAACCAACGCATGTCAGGCATGGAGAGACTATAAGGCGAGTTTGTCAAGCTATCTTGTAGCTTCTGGTTTGGATGCAGTCTCAGACGAACATAAGATTGCAATTTTTCTCTACGGACTAGGAACCAAATATGTTAAAATCTTCGACAGCTTCACTTTTGAGAATTCAGAACAAAGGAAAGTGTATGCCACTGTTGCTCAGAAGTTTGACACTCACTTTGAACCGAAGAAATTGACCAAACTTTATATGAAAGGATTTGATTCCTGTGTCCAGCAGCCCAATCAGACCATAGCTGAATATGTAGCTCAGGTGAGAGACATTACTTCGTACTGTGATTTTGGTACAACACTCGACAGCCAGATGTGTAAGCAACTTTTATGAGGCGTGAGAAATCACAGCTTATGAGATAGACTGTGGAGTGAGGATTTGACACTGGATGCTTTGATCAAGAAATGTCACCTTCACAAGCATCGTCTGGAATCAGCAGACATGTTGAAAGGCAAGTCTGACAACCCAGAGTATGTCAACTACACCAGGAAGAAGCCACCAAAGCAGCCTTGGAAGGGTAAACCGAACTTTCAGCAACATGGTCACAAAAAGTTCCACAAGTTCCAGAAACCTCAGCCTCAACAGCAGCAGCAATCACTCAAGTCGCAGCACCAGAC
>JANTCA010002993.1:0-11027 GCA_024741275.1 Chironex yamaguchii | reverse complement strand
TATCTATCTATCTATCTATCTATCTATCTATCTATCTATCTATCTATCTATCTATCTATCTATCTATCTATCTACACGAAACCCAGTGGTAAGTAGGGGGAAATTCATTAATTTTTTCTGTGTTTCAGCTTAAGCAGAGATCAGTGTCAGATAAGTTTCTTCATTGAAAGTAAATAATCTATGTGAGTATATGGGCATACACATGGATTTTTAATTGTCATAAAGAATTTACTAGCTCCATTTTGTGCATTAATACCAAGTTCCTTGACATATTCGAACAACTGTCAAATGCAAATTTTATCACAACGTTTTAAACTCTCAACTATTAATAGCATTTGATAACTTGAATACTAACAGATTCATAATCTAAAGTAGTACAGGTTTAGTTTTTTCAACCTAAGGACAAGGAATGCCGTTTCATTACGTGATTATTAAATACAGAGACTTGTCATATCGCAAGGTGATTACTCCGACAGTGGTCTAAAGTTCTTAACTAAACAAGTGTGATTCAACACCCACTCTTTTAACTTCAAGAAAAATTGACGGATGTTCATGGCAGATAAAACGTCTTCTTAGCTAGCATGTTTATTATCAAATACGCAAATAAGTGAACAAGTGACAGCATTTACTTCACTTTGTATTCAAAGACTTAACTAAATAATCACGACGCAGGTGGTGGTTACAATCAAACCTTTTCAAAACTATAGAAAAGTAGGAGTGATTTGTCAATCTAGGATGGAATGGTCTTTTCATGCTTATTATAGTCTGTGAGTCCTGTTCATTTGTTGCCTTGCTCCCATAGTCACCTCTATGCTTGACTTGCTCATCATTTCATCCAGACAGTCTAAAAACTTTACCACAACGTTTCACGAAGGTTACAAGATTATTTAAAACGAATTTTCATATATTTATGCTCTAAATATTTACAGCATATTAAGCTTGTCCTACTGCACAATGATGCTCTTTCAACAGCTGAAAATATTTATCCAAATTTTCTTCTTTTCTAAATACTGTTACAATCCTTCGTTGCTTTACATTATGCTTCACAAAATGCTTACATATCCAATCATTAAAACATACTGTTAACACTAAAAAGAATATACTAATGTCATCATCATTCAAAGATACCTAAATCAACGATTACTGCAAAAGTCGAACTCGGAATAATATGACAACTATAAACAATATGACAAGCATTCTCGGCACCAGCTGGTTACCAGTATATTAAGGATGACCAGTCTAACCGAAATGGCAAGAATTACAAGCATTTAACATCAAGATCAGGACGATTAGTTTAGTCAAAATAACCAATATCACCAGAAAGACCATTATGACCAGGATCACTAGGAGGACCATTATGACCAGGATCACTAGGAGGACCAGTAGGTCAGCATGAGCAAATTTACTAGTATGACCAGATTTTCCAGTATGACTGAGATAAAGGGCATAACTAGTATGACTTTGATGAACAGATGAACAGGATGACCAAAATGACCAGTGTAACTAGAATGATCATTGTGATTAACATTACTAGTATGGCCAGCATAAAGAGGATAACCAGAATGGGCAATGTTACTAATAACATCAGTTTAGAATATTATTACCAGTATGACCAGCATAACTAGTATGGCCAGTATGACCAGCATAACTAGTGTGACCAGTATGACCAGCATAAGTAGTGTGACCAGTATGACCAGCATAAGTAGTGTGACCAGTATGACCAGCATAACTAGTGTGACCAGTATGACCAGCATAACTAGTGTGACCAGTGTGACCAGCATAACTAGTGTGACCAGTATGACCAGCATAACTGGTATGACCAGTATGACCAGCATAACTAGTATGAACAGCATAACTAGTATGACCAGTATGAGCAGCATAACTAGTATGACCAGTATGACCAGCACAACTAGTATGACCAGTATGACCAATATGATCACTACGGCTAGTATGCCCAGTACCTATAAGTATACTATTGTGAAATCCCGAAACATCACAAGAAACTAGCACTAAATACGTTCTTTATCGTTATCCTTGTTTGATAGTTTGTGGGCAAGTTGAAAATTAAGCTTTGTTTCTTCCAAACCGCTAACAACTGTGTATGTTGCGCATGTGAACGACATGTCTTTAAACTAGTTAAGGGTTCATTGCAAAGTGGATGTCAACCACAGGCAATGGCTTGGTATCTTCGTAGTTAGTACCTTGGAAAACCAGCAGTTTACAACTTGAGACTGCTTTACACTTTTCGTTTTATTGTTACTTATGATAGTTCATAGATGAGGACGCAACCAGTCCTTCAATTGTCATATCAGCCATAATCCATGCACAAATCTGTAGCAACGTAAAGTTATGCCAAGTTTCTTTGTCCAATTATATTTTGTTCGACCGATTTTTTCAAAACGTGACGAAGGTCAGTTTTGCAAGATAATGGTAAGACAGTTTTCCTTTCAATGAGGTTGACCAACTTGGATTTGAACTTTAATTCTCAAGAGGAGATTTATTGATGTCACTACTGCTAATCGTAAAGTGTTTGTCATATAATCTTCTCACAAACTTGATGTATAACTGAAAACTAAGGAAAGACAAAAATAAAAACAACCTGTTACCTTCGGAGAGATTCTGATGCAAGTTAATTACTTCTTGTTGTGCTGCCATTGAAAAAGGAACTGGACAAAGACGTTGAGAATCTAATAGGAAAAAATACAAAATCAGAACAAGAGATTAATATACCATAGAGATAGAGATAAAGCATTAGATATTTGTGAAATTGTACGGCTATTAATTCATAAAGGTATGAAGAGATTCGCATATTGTAAACCTCCTAGTGAGAAAATTCGGAAATGTACCGTTTTCTCTCCAAAAGGGCAGGAATGTTACCTTTCTGTCTCTTCATATGAGTGAAATTCACGTCTAAATTTTGCAGCTTTCCCTACCTTACACCCTGTTTTACTAAATATTTTAAAGTAGACGTAATTTTCAACCAGTTACGAACGTGCGTATGTGGGTATCAGCTTCTTAGTTACACTGGAAATGGGCCAAAATAATGGAATGATGTGAACTGTCGATTACGATTCCACGATGCCATCTTGGCAGTAATATTTCTGTATTCAGAAAGTAGGGAGATTTTGAAAACAAAACATCTGTGACAACAGTGTTTGTACCATATTTTCTGTCAAAATTAATGAAAATTCCTAATAAACGCGGTCCTTTACTAGCAATTTGTTCTTAAATAATGCTTGACGCTATCCTGAGCACTTTCTCTGTACTCTAATACAGCTAACGTTATTTGAAATAGGTGTCCAGTTTACGATAGTGCCCAATCAAATCCTACTGTTGTTAAATTTATTAATCGTTTCAAAGACAAGTGGCGAAATAATCATAAAAAGATTTCAAGGACAGAGAAATGCCCATTACAAGTCCCTGAGGTAAACTTTTATTTTGAATATGAGAACAACGAAATCCAAAAACACCATAATCGTACTGTTTAGCAACTACACGTTGAAAGTGTTAAAAACGCAAGCCATCGCATTAGTAGCAACCTACAAGATTTAACTTGTCAACATACAAAATTTTTACCTTTTTAGGAAGCAAGCAATAATTGATGGCATTTGTAGTATGATCGCTCTATGTAATATGGTAAGAGTTATATCTAATATTATACAATTAATGTCTAAATTTTATCGACATTGTCGAAAGACTAAATTGTGTTAATGTATTACAGTTTTCTTCAAGTATGTTTAAATTTCTCTTTTTTGTCGACATCTAGAGATGACAGTGAAATCGAGTTTGATGTGTGGTACTCAATTGTGCACACCTGTGGTACATGGAAAATATTTGTGTTGTTTATAACTTGTACAAGACGATTACACAAAAGAGGGATAGATGTAAGCTTGCTGGTACAGTTAGCAGTTTTCCTCTTTTTCTCGAAAACTGAAAAGCTAGTTATAATTTGTTTGTCACAAAAGAACTCATTATCAATGTGTCTGGAATTTATTCAAAAAAGCACCAGAATGTCCTTGATATGGAGCCACTTAATGAGGCTACACTTAAGCCTCGACTGCGTCGTCATGGTTGCAAGCTCATTTGTTTTCTTGTGCTTGGGACAAGAACTGGTTCATGAGTTTGTGAGAAACGCGATAAATTTAAATCAAAAGTGGCGAGGACGATGTGTGTAGTATCTCATGCTGTCGTATGATAAAGAATAAAGAAAACCTATTTGAAATATTACACAATAAACATATATTTTTCAGGGGGAATTTTATTAGACAGGTAAATTAACGAGGGAAGAAGGGTATTTGAAGAAGTAAATTTTTTACTATAGAGTGACAATAAAAACGGAAACTTGTCCTTATCTTTTTGAGTCATAGTTTTTGTAAGGAAAGAGGGAGTTGAATAATTTATTTCTTTGTGCTTCTTTGCGCTTTGATTCTTCATCAATACCAAGTTTATCAATGTCTTAGTGAGAGAACGAAGTGACTCTTAAGACATTATGTTAAAATATTCTTTAAATTAATTGAATACTAAATATTCAGAGGTCTTCTAAGTAACACGTGGAGACCAAAACTAAAAGTTGTACAAACAAGCACCAGCTGCGGAAATGCTTTCTTCGTATTATTTTTTATTCTTTTTTATAATTTCAAAAGTAAATCCATCGATAAACTCCCTCCAAAATTCTTTATTCGTCTTCATAAAAAGCAAAATCTACTTAACAAAAAGGAAAGAAAGAAATGGATGAAGAGCAAAGACTCCGAAACTAAAAAGATGTTTGGCATGAAAAGATCTATATTCTTAAAAAATCTCCAGATTTATCCTACCATATATCTTGGACGAAATATTGTTAAGAGCAGTAATTCAATTCGGTTTTTGTTGCTTTTACTACACAAAGGCTAACAAAACAAGAGGCTTCTTATAAATGGTTACACCAGAACGTTTGTATTAGTCTTTTGAGCACAGGCTGAAAAGTAACTTCTACCAAGAAGCATATCTTTCAAAATTGTTTCAAATACAATGAAAGTAAAGAGAGTATATATTGCAGTAAATCCATAAAAAGGGTTAAGACTTGAGATATCTTTGTAAGAATTTCAAAAGTTATCTAATAGCAGCCACTTGTAATCTAATACGCAGGAACGGAGAATTGGGGTGGAAGAGGACTGTCAGCTTTAAAAGTCCTCTTGATATAAAAATCCTCTTGATTTGATTATGAAGACGACGATGATGATTGCAGCAACGATAAAGAGGATAACGTTGATTGTTATGATGACATGGATAACAGTAATGATGATAGTGATGATAGTAGCAACGATCATCATGATGCTGCTTATCTTGATCGAGATCATCAAGAAGAGAAGGAATTCTATGAATTATGGTTGATTAGAAAAAATTTATTCTTTATTTTTCTCCTTATATCTACTCTCCTCTGTGATATTATCATGATGAACATGAATTATCTACACATTTTATACAATTCTAATTACCAAAGCATTAACAAATCAGTTGCATCACAAAGAAAGCCGATGGGCTTCAGAATTGGATTTCATTGGCTTAAAACTAGAGATCAATGCAACCTTTGTAACAATAATATTTGTAGACGTTGTCTGTGTATTTGCATCCTTGAGATCTCTTTGTTTGCATACGTTGATATTTACTGGTCATTTTCGTGCCCAATTATTTTGGTCCGTGAATTGAATTACTCGCAATAATTAAAGAATACAAACAAAGATTGCAAAGCAAGTTTTAGCAAAGTAGAGTATCTTTTAATTGATCATTAAAGCCTGAGGTAAAAACGAAGTAATATAAAACATGACATTTTCTTGTACACAATAGGTAGATATTTCTGTAGCAATGGAAACTGCAAAGGCTACGCAAAAAATCATGATTTGTTACAAATTTAAGTAGTTCATGCAAATTCTATAATCAAACATACCGATATTTAAAATTCAGCTTAGAATAGATCTTAAGGCCACATCAAATAACATAAGATTTGTTTTAACAAAAAATCGGCGAGTTTTTCAACTATCTGTAAGTCCACATTAACATTGTGTGTAATTTTCATTTGCAACTATTTTACATCTTTTTTACCAAAGCTACTCTTTGCTTCATTTAGTAATACTTTTTATTTAAACAAGGGTCGACTTTTAAGGAATTGCATCCTATTATCTCGATTCATATAAATACAATTATTGTTTTGAACAAAAGCAGACAGTCATCAAACAGGCTTTTGTTGCTTAAATGTCCAAACAAATACATTTCAATCATCGGTTTCACCTGTGTAAAATGTGAATTTGCGTTCCACTCTTCTTTTTAAATTTGTCAGTAGGGACACTTGCCTCAATAAGGTCATGTCTACGAAAACAGCTGTTTATTGCCCGGGTGCTGGCTTGAGAATCATTGTTGAAGTTATGAGCTATTTTTTTAAGTAGAGAGAGACTTGAAATGACGATCGACTGATCAATGCTAGGGAACTTAAAAGGAGAAACAAAGAACCTTTCGTTTGCAAGATGATCGACTTAAGGAGATAATATCCTAACGTACAAATCCCATGCCGAAAGAATGAGGAGATTATCATGGCGTCTTTTATAGTCCACAGATTTGAAAAACTGATATTGTGAGCCATATGTTCTGTCTGATATAAACTCAGTACGTCTACGAAGTAACTAGACCGTTTTGTGGTTTACTTTGGTAAATTATCACCAGAACAAGTCTTATAAAACGAGTAAGCAACTGAGGCTCATGGAATTGAGAAAGATGGTCTGATTCGTTCCAAAGCTGTTTCTTCATCGTTGTTTTTTTCTTTAATGCTGATATTAGGGAGTGAACAATCTTTCAAGCATGTAGAAATCAAATTAATGATTTATGAACAGAGTAGATATACATTTCTTTGTATAAAAGTCTTAAAGCTGCCTCTACAAATATTTACGACTAGGTAGGGAAATCCGTGTTTTCAAGCAAAGTTTTGACTTGCTTCCAAACTGTAGCAAGTACTCATTAAAGACATCTTTATGATTTTATAGTCGCAGTATAAAGAAATAGTCGTCCTTCTCTGTTGATTAGATTTAATGCTTTGCAGTTATTCTTGCATAAGCAGTCATCGAAGCTTAAAAAATCCAGAACATGTTACTTATAAATCATAATTCGTGCTGAGTATTCACGTTTTGAATGCAAATTGTTTCTTCCAGATCACCCATGGAAAACATTCGGAATTGTAGATAAGAAATGTGTGCAAGAACATTTTTGAAATGAACGAACTCCCTCTCATATGACTTTGTAAGGCAATTTATTGTCGATCACTTTTAGCATTCATTGCTTACTTATTGACCCTATTATTATCATTTTTGATGTTTCAAATCAATTGCAACAAAAGTAGCTTCTTGTACAATTCATAAGACAATACAACTGTGTTTGTGAGCTTTCAAATTAAAACAAAGAAACACATTGTAAGAAAATGAAATCTTGTTTGTGAATCCCTTTACAAAACGAAGTACAAGTACTTCGACGATAAACATACTGTATATGACGAGGAGAACACTCCGGTAAAAAGGCTATAATCATTTCTTAACGTTTCGAAGACATTCCATTCTTCATCGTCAGAAATTGGTATTGCAATGTGATGTAGAGATATTTATATTGACAGAATGAAATAAAGAAGAATGAAAACTTTTTTAGTGAAACAGGAATGTGAGAAGACACAAGAATGTGGGTTATAAAAACAAACAAACAAAAACAAAAACAAAAACAAAAAAAACTAACAACAGAGAGCAAATAAGAAAACAAAAACGAAAGGCCCAAGTGAAACGTTAAGAAATGATTATGGCCTTTTTATTGGGGTGTTCTCCTCATCATATAAAATATGTTTATCGTCGCAGACTTGTACTTCGTTTCCTAATTAAACTTCGTTTTCCTGCCAATACACCAATTTCTACATTCCTTTACAAAAGATCTCAACTCATTTTAGACAGACCAGGAACACCTATTCAAAGTACCCGTAAAATTGTCTTGTTCAATTTCTTTTATCGAAGTCATTTAAAAGAGACCTTTTAAACCGCCTTACTTGACCGCTGATAATACATTTTTGTTATCTAAGAGTCTTGGTTTATCTAAGATTTTATCAAGTTCATTTAATTTCAAAATTTTAGTGAAATTCTTGAAAAATGTTATACATCGGCAAGATATTGTTCCTAGCGAAAATAAAAAATTTGTTTTATAGTTATCCAGTCACACTACAAAGGCGAATTCCAACTCAGACATTAGGAAATTCGTTTTCACCGAATATCCGATTTTACAATAAATTTTTAAGCAAAAATCATTGTGTTCCTGTAAAACAATAATTTATCACTCGACGTTGTCTATTTGACTTATATGATACGGCTGCCGCTATGAGTTAGTCGTCTCTGTATTTACACGATTGACATCCCATGCAGTTTATAATGTTTGTCTTTAAAATTGCACGGTCCATATCCCATGCTTATGTGGTTAGGATTAGAGTTAAATGTGCCTTAATCCTTATATACCTTTATCTCTAACTAAAGAAAGGTAACGCCATCGCTACTAAACTATGATTCTTAACAGCTAAAACGTGATATCATGATATTTACAGACACTTTAAACCATGTCAATTACCACGGTAATATGTTGAAGCAATACTTGTTATACTCATTTAAATCCAATACTTGTTATCGGAGCAAAACAACAAGAATCAGAATAAACTCATGCTTTCCATGTGAATTCATCAAGATAAACCATATTACCAAGCATTAGTTCAACGGTACATAGTCATGTGATACCAAGGTATTATGGTCGAGACAACAGATTTGTACGCATCAGTCAACTATCACATCGATATCAAGTTACGTTGTAAAGTCTTATGAATCATACACAAGAGTTGAGTTCTTTTTCTTTAATTATGGCTGATTCCCATTCTATGGTGGAGAAGTTTACAAAGAATAAAAATTTTGGTCTTAAGTTGCCTCCCACCGGCTTCTTTCCCTAACGACCGTATTTTATCGAACCACTAGGCGGTTTTAAGCTTGCAACTTTAGATATGTGGAAGTTTTGAAAATCTCTTTTATGGTTTTTAAGAGTTTTAATGAAGCTTTAGGTTTTTTACCTTAATGTACTAATAGGACACATGCTAATACGAGGTAACTTATCTTTAATATATACGTATGCCCTATTAAAATCTAAATGTACATTACAATACTAATCATCAATACATATATCTGTATGGACTGACAATAACTGTAAGATCAAGTAGCCTTTGCCTAACCTCTTTTATGCTTGGTTCAAGTTTCTAGTGTGTTCTGCAGAACAAAATGTCAAATTTTGCAAAATCCAACTCTAAAACATCTAAAGTTAATGTTATTTTTAAGAAGTATAAAGACACATATGAGAATATGATGTAACACCTGTTTTGTCCTGCTTGTTAATATATGCTAGGACACCTACACTCCGGCTCTACTCCGGAGACAGTACAGTGCACATCCAAGGCGCAAAGCTGTCTTTGCAATTGAATTTATGTCTTCTTCAAGCATTTCAACCTTTTGGTTGAATGTAGTAATACAATCTGATTTGATGTAATTTTCGTAAATAGAAGGAGACAAGCTCAACAAATGTTGTTTTTGAACGATACGGTATGGGACAATTATTGATGCTCAAAACAGCTTTCGTTCAGTGGTTTTTGAACAATTCAAATTTTTTAACCCAAATAGGAAAAGGCAAACGATGAAACATTTCGTCATGAGTCTGCGTCAACTACCTAAACCAATTTTAATTCGTAGTTTCATAAATGCTTTTATATTCTATAAGAGCAAAAATATATACAAGTATATCTTGAAAAACCTCTGGTTGCTTCTTTTGGTCATAAAATACAATCAATGTGTTCTCTTACTCAATCTTTTTGCAAAGAGGTTCAATTTTGTATGAGGATCGGCATCTGCCCCTCGTCCTCTTTGTAGAGAAGCAAGGGGGCAAGCAGTACCTTTTGAAACAAGAAATATTTGCAGATGATTAATACGTTGGTTGATCTCGTTGTGTTAGTTTCTATTAGTTTTTTACTCCTTTGAAAAGTTCCCAAGCAATTTATTGCCAAAACATTCTACTGTGGATTCATAGTCAATAAAACATAAGTCCGCAATAAGATATCACTTAACTAGCTGTTGCATCCAACCTCTTTCACGCCTGTTTCACGATAAAACTCAAATCTTTTTAAGCCCATTTTCGTATCATGTCATATGAATTGTTTAATATCTTCTAAACCGTTGATGATTTTGTAAAGGGAGTAATACCTTTTCAAAGTCGAATTTGCTCTAACCTGCCTAACGTGACGATAAAATTTCCAGTAAGATTATGGGACCACAGACAGAAAAAAGTGTAACGTCTTACAATAAGACAAATACAATACACATAACGAGAAGCGATTTATTTTAAAGAAATAAGTATCTTGAATTTTGAAATCTAAATCTTAGATGACCAAAATCGAACAAAAGTAAAGTTTGGCTTGAAAATTTGCGACATTGCGCTAAAAACATACTTAAAAGCTTTTTTTTGTATGACACTCTTCAGAGTACGAAAGGTCAGAAAGGAAAGTATATGTATATGGTATATTATGTTGTTTCCAGAACTCTTCAAAAAAGATCACTGATTTTGCAACCGAAAAATCTTTTGGGCCTCAAAAATGTCCTGTATATTTAAAACTTCCTTGGCTAGGTAATGTTTCTATCCGCATAGAAACACAGATTAAAAAAACCGTAGTTAAGTGATTCTCTGCTGTCAACTCAAAAATTGTTTTCACGACTAGAAAGATCTTGCCACCCATTGCCAATGATTGTGTACCAACCACACAAAAAAGCTTAGTAGTATATGAATTTTTGTGCCGATGTGAAGCTCGGTATGTAGGTCGCACTTCTCAAAAGGTGGGTTACAGGATCAAACAACATGTTCAAACCACTGTACACGAAGCATCAATTCCTCCTAGAGAAGAGCCATCTCGCGCTTGCAAAGCGAAAATGACTGCCAAAACATGCGATTCTGCC